>NJDD01005576.1:125775-155961 GCA_002245505.1 Calephelis nemesis
ATGGATAATACGCCGCAATATACCTACGATTACATTCTCACAGATAGCAGATACGTATAATATAAACAGACATTGCTCTATTTGTTCCTTCTTGAAAATAAGCTGTATGTGTAGACGAGAGTTCGTTGTACAGATAATATGACAACGCTCCTAGCCGTCACGTGGTCAGTGTTGCCACCTTGGTGGATTTTCCACCAGAACTAGCGCTTTTTCGTGGTTACTGGTGGTATTTTTTTACTATTTAGCGCTTTTATTTTTTCTGGTGGTTTTTAGTGTTTTTTTTAAACCGAATCCGCCAACACGTATTTGGAAGAGAAACTACATTTCGTTTTAGATTTTCACCGTTACGCAGTAGGTGTCAATATGTAAAGACATAAAGATGCTGTACATAAATTAAAAAAAAAAAAAAACTTTCCATCCAAATTATGTCACCAGATTTGGATAACATATTTAAAAAAGTTTAAGTGTTAGTTTCATTTGAAAAAATATTTTGGAAAATGAAAAATAATAATTACATCACCTACCTACAATGTTTTAAAAACAATATTAAAGTATTTTAACTACTCTAGTTAATAATTAGATATATTAATACCTGTAATAACAGAGTAAGTATTGAGTAAAATTAGTCAAATTCAGGGTCATTTTCCACTGTACAATTTTGTTCAAATTACACAAGTAAAGTATTTGTGTAGAAATAAGTGTATCGTGTAAATCTCACTAATTGAGCTTGAATAAGGACGGAACCTCGTTACCGGAGACCCTGACATTATTTTATTTCTTCTTTTGCCTAACGACACAAATAGAAACTTGAGTGACGCAAGTACCAATGATAAAAAAAAACTGGTGGAATCTGGTGGTTATTTTCATATATAAATTTCTCAAATCTGGCGACATTTTGCTTTTGATCTGGCGCTTAAAAAAATTAGAGGTGGCAACACTGCACGTGGTCCAACTTTAGCGAGTATTTGTCAAGCCAAACGCAGGTTATTGATATGAAAATAATGTTTGTGCGTAAGTGATAGTGCTTTCATGTTGATAATTAAAGCAATTCGTGCAAAATTATTCCCTAACCATTCCAAAATATCAAAAATGCACAACGTTAATATTCAAGCTTTCACTTGTACTGGCACTTCCGGAGTGCAACCACTCTTTTTTTTAAATTTACATACGTGTCCAACGTCCACACTACTCATAGCAAATGTTAAAAGTTTTGTTTGTGGTTTTGTTGTATTTACCGTTTTGTTTAAAAAAATTAATGTTAATAGTTACTATTGGCTGTATCTGACTAATGGGCAAAACTGAAATACTGTGCTAAGCAACATACCTTAATAAATATATTTGTACATCTTTATAAGAAAAATTAGGATGTTTTCTATTTTTCCTTGCAATGCTCCCTATTTTTTTTTCATAAGGACAAGTGATCGTAATTTATACGGTATTTCTCAGTCGTATAACATAAATAACATAATCTTTCATAGTCGGACAGAACCCTTTTGTATTATAAGACTTTGTAAAGTATCTTCACGCCCATATCCCCGAAGAGGTAGGCAGAGGTACAACCAAGGCACCTACGACTAGCCGAAGACACTAAGTCCCACAATGTGATAGGTGGCAAGCCTGTCGCCAACCGGGCACATTTCCAATCCCGACCAACATTTTTTTTATTAGAAAATTGGAAAAATCCAATTTTCTTTTTGTTGGCCGACCCGGGATGCGAACCTGGGACCTCATGCGGTCAAGTCCAAGACTTTGCTTTCCCATATATATCATTTATAAATCATCCGCCGCCATTCGTATTCCCGTTGCCGTACAGTTTTATAATTCACTTTAAAAAAACTTTTTTAAGGAAGAAAGAAAATATTATGTTTGGATTACAACTTACCACACATGAGAAAAAAGCTTAAAACGGATATGTAAATACATGTATTACATATAAATGAATCCCCATTTCGCGTGGTCATCCGTTCAGGCTTAATGAGAAGACTCCGCGTAATGGGGAACGTTTTGTTGGATTGTAAAAAAAATTATGATTATTTCATGAACTGGTTATTGCTGTGACGTGACAACGTCTTATAATTCGATGGAGCCGGCTGCACGCAACAAATAACATGACTCATGCGGCGTTACCTCGCTCTGAGGCGTGCTATTTAAAGCTTCAAGTGCAAGTAGAGCGCGGAACGAGCGACAAAGAGGCACAATCGGCCTCCATTCTTATGACGTGGTCACGTTCAACTATCATCAGTAAACCGACTTTACAGACAACCGCTTTTTGTGATCACGAAGGTTTTACCAAAAGTAGGCTGTGTTACTTACTGTGGTTAATCTTGTCTGTATTTCATTCAGTAAGTCTTTCCCGTCTTGTGCAAATGTATTGTAATTTTGCCAGGCTATTGGTAAGATATGTTTGAAATCCAAAAGCGAGTCTGAGTCGTTGTTGCTGGCCAATCGATACGTTAAATATCCAAGACTCGAGCTAAGAAGACCAAAAGCGTAGACACGACGAGCTTCAGGAACATCGAGAGGTCTGTTTTCTGCTGGACTAAAAGAATATGATGAAATTTAATATTTTTAACCAACTTCAAAATAATAAAAACAAATAATAAAATACTGTTTTTATAAATAAACTAGTGGCCAGCCCCGGCTTTGCACGGCTGTGAAATATAAATATAAACCTTCCCCTTCAATCACTTTATCTATCAAAAAAACTGCCTCAAAATCCGTTGCGTTATTTTATATTTAAGCATACAAAGGGACATAGGATCAGAGGAAGTAACAGTAATTTTTACTATGTTGTGATATCCTTGGACAAGTTTCAAAAATTGAATCTAACCCCAAAGTTCGCAAAATATAAACTTGTGTTATGAGTGTTAGTCAACTATTGTTATACATATAAATACTTAAATAGATACATTCATACATACATATCTTCACGTCAAGTCCCTTACGGGGTAGGCAGAGAGTATCGAGTGCCAGACCTCACGATCCTGACAAACCTGTCTTGCTTCCTTTACATTCATTACCTTTTTCATACAAACACGCCGGTTTCGGAGACTCTTGGCACCACCCTCGGATAATATCCGATTGATCTGATCCTGAAATGTCAGCCTTGGTCGCCCCGAGTACCTACATCCATCCACATTCGCATTGTATAATCTGCTTTGTCAATCTTTCATCTGTCATTCTTTCCACATGATCGAACCAGCAAAGCATGCCCTTTCGCATTTTAACACGAACACTTTCTTTCAATCCCACTCTTTCTCGGATCACACTGTTACAAATGCGGTCAGATCTTAAATAGATACCAGAATAAATTTTATAAACACCCATACCATAATTTATATCCGCTGCGTTGCTTTGTCCTTTGCGTCGCTACTACGAGTATAATAAGAAAAATACCAACGGATCGGAAAAGCCGGCCGGTCCAAACTCAGCGGGCTTGCCTATTCGACTTTCTATAACTTACCGCGAGGTTCGGGTTCGATTCCCGACGCTGGCGGGAATTTGTGAGTAACATTTAGATGTCTGCATTTCTGGGTTTGGGTGTTTATTAAATTTATTCTGGTATGTATTTAAGTATTTCCATGTACTAGATTCGTTGACTTACAGCCATAACACAAGCATATAATCCAAGTCCTAGAATATTTTTTTTATTTTATTTAATAATTCCTGCCACCATTCTGACAGTGTTTGGCACTGTTGTGTTGAGGTGCGGAGGTTAGGGTAGTAAGCAAACTTCCTTAACAGTCCTATCTACTCGGTCACAATCTAGCACAACTACCACTTCTCTCATCATCAGGACTCAGGAGAGATGCGGCTTGTAGTTAGTTAACTTATTCCATAAGAAGATGGGGACTTAATCAGTAACTGTTTACAATACATTTTTTATCAATGTATTAAGTACTTTTGTGTTTTTTTCTTTAAAGTAAAGTAAGAAAGTGAAGTATCTTCAAGCCTATATCCCCGAAGTGGTAGGTAAAGGCACAACGAGGACTAGCCGAAGACACTAACTCCCAAAGAGGGATAGGTGGCAAGCCTATCACCAAACCGGGCACACATCCTATTTGGAATAGGATGTGTGCCCGGTTTGGTGATAGGAACATCAGGACAACAAGAACAACATTTTTCAACAGGTAAAACCCGGAATCGAACCCGGGACCTTATGAAATCAAGTCCAACACCTGAACCGCTAGACCACAGAGGCTATTTTTTTTATCATAATTGGATTTTGTATTAATTACTTACAGTCGCTGAATAAGGTTTTGCTGACGGTCCCTGAACTTGCCGGAAGCTTCATAATAACCCGGACTCAGGCCAGCATTAAGAGCACCAGCACACAGCAATAACAAGCCTAACCGATACATATTGATCTGAAATAAATCTATATATTAATACGTGATGCCAAAACCTTGGAATTCTGATGCAGGAGCATAAAATTTGGCACACTTATAGTTTATGTGTAGGAGAATTGCAGAACGCTAATATTTTTCACTAATAATATTTATAAAGTACATTAAATAAATAACTAAAACATTACCCACACCACTACGCATTTGACACACACAGACAAATACATTGATGACAACGATAAAAGATCACAGATGGCACACTAAAAAGTTCGGAAACAAAGTAGTTGGTCTTGAGAACTTGTTCTTATCAACAAGATAGTAAAATTATTTATGGACGAATTTCGACCAACGGGCGACCACTAGTAAAAGAGTAAAGATTTGTTGATATTATAGGTATCCATAGCATGCATTTACATATTTTACTAGAATGAGTTAGTACTTATACCGGGCTCCTTTGTAGAATAGACCACCTGCCTTCCTGTGCCAGGCAGCTCGTAAAAGGCGAGCACAGGCTTGCCGTCACTAATTCCGTGATATCTGACTAGGTGGTAGAGTTTCGCAGCGACTCACCCGGATTGGTACCACTGCTTTACCTATTCCTGCCGCCATAACGTCATGGCGTGTTCCGGTTCGGAGGGTAAGGTAACCGGTAAACTTACTTTTTCTCGAGGCCTAACAGCCCGGCCTCAGGTTGGCAACGCACCATTACCACCTTTGGTGTCTCTAGGCAGCGGGAATTTCTTACCAACAGGAAATCCGTCTGCTTGTTTGCCTTCCAATGTCAAAAAAAATTCTATGTTGTACATAGTGTTGTTATTATTTATTCTATCTTATTATTATTACTTATTTAACTGCCAACATTAATAACCTGTTAAAGATTAGAAAACGCGCTATTTTAGATCGCTGCCAGCTAACCTCTGTTATTTTTCAATAATTAACCAAAATATCTTAGCAACAAATCTCAAGAAGGCCTATCTTTATCTGTAGATAGGTTATTATTATTGGCCGTTGGCAGGTATGCACTTATTTTTCTTCTGGAACCCCTGTCAGGTAAAGGCCTTCTACTTTAATTTACCGGAGGCCTTTACCTGAAATAAAAAATAAACATTTTTATTTAATTCGATAACAATTGCGGCAATACTTGCCATTAAGTATAAAGACCAACTAATTAAATATTTAGAAACTATAAAATGTTTTCTAAACTCCTCAAATGTTTAGAAAAATAACAATTTTTAAATGAAAGGGGCACTCAGGTTGCTAAAGGTGTAGTCACTCCAGCGTCACCTATCGGACTTTTTTTAAATTTCTACGAACAATTACAGTCAGTTATTAATACAAGAGCACATAGTGTATATGTATATGTCTCCGATGGCGAAAATATAAGTTAGTTAGAAAGGTTGCCTTAATGACTAATGTTTCTTAAAAGTTTTTGACCCCTCTACTCTCTGACGTACGAGAGTAGAGGGGTCAAAAATCTTTAAATCGTCAGAACATTTAAACTTTTTCGCCATACAATAAACTTCACCGTACTTTTATCTGTCATGCTCGAATATATTTTCATAGCAAAAGGTATATATACTACCCTGCCCCCACGCCTCGATATAGAGGTGTTTAAACATGGTACAAGGTATTGCTCATAGTCTCACGCGCCTGATAAAAAAACCCACCTGCGTCACTCCTCAAAACCTCTTAGACTCTCCTACTGTAACATATTCCGCGTACAGGTCCATGTTTTTTAAACAGAATATGTTATCTCCCTTCTTGCAAGGAAGCCCACAAAAAAGTAAATACAGGTTAAACGTCACGTCACGTAATACAGGTCACGTGTACTCGTATTATGGTGGTATGGTCTACTGGGCAGCTTGCCTGGGTTGAGATCTACCGCCTTACCTATTCCTGTTGAAATTTTGAAACACACATCCAGATCCTACACATTAAATCTAACACCAAAAGATAGCGACCATAATATCTACCATTTTAATATGCCAAGATTATCTCTCACCATCAGAAGAGTTCTGTGCTTGCTTCTTATTTATTTTTTTTATAGAAGAGGAGGCAAACGAGCAGGTGGGTCACCTGATGGAAAGTGATCACCTCCGCCCACTAACATCCGCAACACCAGGAGTATCACAGATGCGTTGCCGACCTTATGTCTCCTAACTTATAAAAAAGTGAAGTAACTTGTGTTCTTACCTCTAACGATTTCCTCTACGACTTGAATGATTTTCGGACTGTCTTATTATTATATGTACTTGCCACAATTAGACACATTAGTTAAAAGTAACGAATGCATTGTTTTGTTAATAACCGTTAAGCCTATTGAGGGTTTCACGATTGCAAAAAAGAAAGTTATGAATTTGACACGTATTTAAATACTAAATACATGAAAAGGCACAATAAATTATGTGTGACGTAACGCAAAACTCTGGACAGACACCTTTATTTTTAAAGCTGTTGCCCGCGGACATGAATAGAAGGTGGGAGGACGGAGTAGTGCGGTAGGCGAGCACAAAGATCTCTTGTCTGTTTCATTTAATTATTATAACAAAACAAAAGACGCGCGACAGCCGAGAGCGCTGCATTCGAAAAATACCGTAAATCGTAATATGCATTATCACTACATAGTACATACACTATAAAATGGCTTAAATATGCAATTGCATACTATCCGGTCTCTATTCATTACCCTTTTCATACAAACACGCCAGTTTCGAAGACTCTTGACGCCACCCTCGGATAATATCCAAGTGATCTGATCGTGGAATATCAACCTTGGTCTTCCGGGTACCTACATCCATCCACATTCACATTGTATATCTGCTTTGTCAATCTTTCATCTGTCATTCTTTCCACATGACCGAACCAGCGCAATATGACCTTTCGAATTTAAACACCAACACTTTCTTTCAATCCCATTCTTTTTCGGATCTCACTGTTACGAATGCGGTCAGCGAGCGTTACACCACAAATTTTCCGTAGCGCCCTCATTTCACCCGCTTTAACCCTACTTTCATTTTTTTTGACATAGTCAACTCTCGATTCTATACAATAACGTTGGGATAAGCACAGAATTATGCAAAGCGAGTCTAGCTTTTTGACTCGAAACCTTGCTTTAGAATAGCATACCCAACGCTCCATTCACGCTATTGATTGCACTCACTCTCCTCTCTACATACGCGATGTACCTTTCAATCCTGCTAAAAGCACAGCCAAGATATAAAAATTTATTCACTTGCTCCAACACTTAACCATCAACCAAAACTCATCGGTTCTGGCTACGTCTCTTTCAAACACTATTATTTTGAGTTTCCCCGCATTCAAATGTAAGCCCCTTTCTTTACAATCTCTTCCATAAGTTGCAGTGTTTGCAGCTCAAAAGTACAGCATCATCTGTGTAAACAGGCAGTTCACCACTTGGTCACCCATACGCATTCCCTCATTCATTGATCTTAACCTTTGAAGACATTTGTCCAATTACAAGATAAACAAGCGTGCTAACAACACACAAACCTGCTTGACGCCAATATTAACATCAAACCAAGGCTATAATTATGTTGCCATCATATATACCAGTTGCAATTCAATTTAATATTCTTTATAAAAAGTGTCGAAGATCCTGCGTTATAAAGAAACAAGAAGAGGATATCGGACCCTGAGTTCCTACCAGATCTAATTTAATGATGATGTTAACTTTGTTAAGCATAAAATACTAACTCCAAAACACAAAACCACTGGTGAGTGGTGGTAGAGTGCTATGCAGCACTTGCCCGGGTAGGGATCCACCGCCATACTGCCATAGCGACATCGTCGTGTTCCGGTCCGGTGGGTAGGATAGCCGGTAGTCTTGGGCCTAACATCCCGGCCATAGGACAGTGACGCACCTATAATTATATGGTGTTCATAGACCGCGATATTTCTTACAATCAGGAGAGCCGTGGGCTTTTACACTGTCTTACCACATAAAAGAAAAAACAAGAAAGACAAAAAAAAATATCTAAAGAAATAAAATGGAATCGCAAATTTTTTACAAGGATATTATGCATGTGAATAAAACTCAATGAAGAGCAGTCACTGCTGTTCAAGGATCCCTTCAACATAACAGTTGACTTCCAATGTGATGATGGCTTCAAAAAGTTTAAAGTCCCTTTAAAAATTCCTAGATCAAAGTTCATAAAACTGTGTTAAAGGCGAGCTACTTCAAAGTTTACCTAAATAAAGTAGGTACGTAAGAAGCGAACAGATGTAGACTTGCAAGCTTCAGGTGGTGTGGATGAAGTGCTCTTCCGCCTACTAGATTAGAACTAAAAAGTAGTTTATTTTACGTAGACCATACTAAAGGCACTTGTGACGTCTATATAATATTAAAATCTACCACCGGGTCGGAACGCGGCCACACACTGAGAAGTTCCAGCAAGAATCTCTGCTAGTTTAACAAGTGTCTTTGTGTCTTACTAGTGCTAATAGAAAGAGGAACAATCCAAGCCATGGGCAACAGCAATATTTTAAAATCTCATGTCATTATCTATATTCGGGATAACCTCTAAAAGTACTGGACTTTATATATGTAACTAGCGGCCCGCCCCTTGCTTGTTTGAGCCCTTGGCTCGCACGGCTATGAAATATACATATTAACATTCGTCTTCAATTATACTCTATTTATTAAAAAAACTGCATCAAAATCCGTTGCGTGGTTTTAAAGATTTAAGCATACAAAAGGACATAAGGACAGAGGATGCGACTTTGTTTTATACTACGAGTAGGTATGTAGTGATTTGGTCGAAATAAAAAAAACATCGACTTTTCTACGATTTCCTGCGGGAGAGCTGAAAAACTTTACATGGGTAAAACCACGGGAAAGGCTTGCTTATAAATTAAGTATTTAGTAACGCCTAATTAAGTTTGATCTGAAATTATACGCAATATTTCCATTACTTATGGCCAATTTATTTTTATCACCAACTTACTGTAAAACTCGATTATGATATCATGCCAAGGTTTATTCTTAACTAAGTTAAGCATATCATATACTTAGCTCTAATATACAAAAAACACCAATAACTCTTGTATTTGCCCATAGTGATACCATTATTCACCATATCGTGTGTCATTGATAATGCAATTTTTGCCTATTTCTATTCTGAGTTTGAGGGTGTGGTGAGGCCAGTGACCTAAATACAGTCTAAGATGGACAACGCACAATTTACGTCTTTGCTAGAAATAATGTGTAGGTATTACATATCTAGTTTTTTTAGTTTTTGGCTTAGGCGTGAATATTTGCCATAAGTCAAATAGTGTTAATTTGCATCAAATTGCCCATTTTTGCAAGATTGAGCATATATTACTTAAAATTGGTTAAAACTGTCGTCATAATGAGCCATGTCTAGGCCTTAGACAAAGCATCCTCACTGAAGCTCATCGAGTGAGATTTAGTGCTATGGAGAGAACATGAATTGCTTCATGAATACTTCGATTGTCCTCTGAACCTGAATAAAATAACCAAAATGCCACAATAATTGCTTTTTCTTAATAATAATATACAAGAAATAAAATAAATAGGAAAAACTTTTTCCTCAATTACGCTAGAATTTCTACTTATCTTTTTGTTTTAAAAGTTAAGTACCTATTGATTGTACATAGTGACTAATGACTGTTCATGAGAATTAGTTAATACGGAAGACGTGGCAGCATGGCCGATAGGTATTAGCCGGTCCCAGAAAGGGACAAAATAACCTAAAAAAAATAACGATTTCAATTTTGGCGCCATCGAGAAAAAAAATGGTCGCGATTTTTACGTAGTTATTGAATTTCGCTTACGAATTGATAATTAGTCAATTTTGGCAGCATTTTGTACAATTCTGTTCACACAAGTGAAATGTAAGAAATTAGTGTATCCTGTATTTCCTGGTTGCCGCCAAATCTCACTTCGAGTAAGTAAGCCATTGCTTTACCCAAAACCACAACATGCCTTTCCATGATAACTTATAACTAATTTTGAATAATATTAGCCAGATCTTAACGGAATCGGGTGAGAACTTTAATTGCAAATAAATTTAACTTGATAAATGACACAAGCTAAGGCTTTTGTTGCATGTTATAGTCTTACGTAGTAGGTAATTGCAGAATCTTTGGCTATGGCTGTAGGTGTACCTTACTTATTTTTCTTCTTCGGACTTAACTTCAGATTTTAAATGTTACTACATCAGGATGTGATGACACCATCGACCGCTGCTGACTACTTAGTTACGGGATTTTTCCAGCATTGCGTTCATGCGTAATCAGATGAGGTTCAATTGGTTACCAACAAGACTTCTTATGGTAGAGTCCCGTGCTGGAACTCTTCTGGGTAGGAATCCACGACCTTACCGTAGGTTCTTTTGCCGTAACGATATTATACTCCGGTTCGAAAAATATAAAAGACGCACCTACAACATCAGTGGTGTCTATTCTGTAGACCACGATTGTCTATTAAATCAGGAAATCCAGTCCTGTACTTGTTTACTATCTTATTACGTAAGAAAGTAGGTTGGTATTTATTTTACAAAGAATGCCTTGATAACCTACTCTCCCTGTAGGTAATAACACTAATCACCAGAGCATTTGTTGACATATTTTCCCGTGTTGGTCCGGGATCCTTTGCAGAATAGACTATCTGCCTTCCTGTGCCAGGCAGCTCGTAAAAACAAGCATAGGGTTACCGTCACTAACACCGTGTCGATCTACTAGGTGGTAGAGTTTCGCAGCAACTTACCTATTCCTGCCACCATAACGTCCAATGCTTGCCGTTGACGTGTTCCGGATCGGATGATAAGGTAGCGGGTAAACTTACTTTTGCTCGAGGCCTAACATCCCTGCCTCAGGTTGGCAACGCACCACTACCACCTTTGGTGTCTAGGCGGTGTGAATTTCTTACCATCAGGTAATCTGTCTGCTTGTTTGCTTTCCATTATCATAAAAAAAAGAATAAAAGTTCCACGCCTTTTGATCTGGCGTATAACTTAATTTTTTGTTAGCAAAAAATAAAAATTAAGATACACAACAGAACAATTTTATTAGTAAGGGGGCAAAACTAAATAAAAAAAATGTATCTTAAGTTGAGTTTTGATTAATAAATAAAATAATTTATTTACTTGAACTACGTGTGCTTAAATATTGCCTACATAATAAACAAGTGAACCTACTTTACCTTACCTTTCAGAGCCCCAGCCCCTAAATATAGAACGAAAACTACTTTAACCCATCTGAGATTATTCATCTTTCATTATTATTTGCTGTTAGAACATTAACATAGAAAATTTACAAGTTTTTGTTAGAATACAATTTAACACTGATTGGCTTGCGGCGTATTATTGACATTAACCATATTATGTTCCGATTTGGAGGGTAAGGTAGCCGGTAAACTTGCTTTTGCTTGAGGCCTAACATCCTCAGGCGTAAATAAGTCAGGCGGCGTTAATTTACCATCAGGAAATCCGTCTGCTTGTTTGCCTTTCATTGTCATAAAAAAAACTTTAAAAGTTTAGTAAAAATGAGTAGGAAATGCAAAAACATTAAAAAAACAATTTTTATTCAATTAAGTTTGTTTAATACAATACATATTTATAAGCAACCACTTTTTCATTGAATTAAGTTAATTAAAGATACATTTATAACTTAGATAACTTTGTCCTTTCATGACATACCTATTTCTTTAGAAAAGAAACGTGTGTTTTTGTGGTAAGACAGCAAACAAGCACACGGCTCGCCGGATGGTAAGAGACGATCCTGGCCGCGGTCATAAGTGTTGTAAGTTGCTGTCCTGTATGTAGCTGGGATGTTAGGTCAATTGTGCAAGTCTACCGTTTACCCTACCCTGTGGACTAGAACATGAGATTGTCATCAAGGTGGCAGGAATACGTAAGGCGATGGATCCCTACCTAGACGAATTGCAACGTGGCACTCTAACACACAACACAAGTAGTCTTAATGGGAATAACCCATTTAACCTTTGCTGGCCTCTTACAAACTGCCTGGAAGGAAGGCAGGTGGTCTTTTATATACAGGAGACTAAGAACAACACGAAGAACATGGGTGTTGATCCCATTGTCTTTTAACTGATTAATATTAAAATTTAAATTGATTATTTCACTTCTGTGAATGTGATATAAGGTGGAAGATTCAAAAACTCGCATAATTCCTGCCATCTTAACATCAGTGCCCATTATACTTATGTTCCTGTTTGGGATATACAGTAACCGGTAAATTCACTTCTGCAACAGGATTTACGTCTTATGCCCGGTTCCTATATTCAAGA
Source organism: Calephelis nemesis (assembly GCA_002245505.1). Classification (NCBI taxonomy): domain Eukaryota; kingdom Metazoa; phylum Arthropoda; class Insecta; order Lepidoptera; family Riodinidae; genus Calephelis; species Calephelis nemesis. The sequence goes on from NJDD01005576.1 coordinate 138,412, forward strand.
AACGAGTCGTTATGCTTGGTAATGGTAGTTTTTTATACAGATCGTAAAAACATCTAACTACGGTCGCTTGTTATTGATTGTTTACCTAAGGATTTCGTGCTAACTAACTATGAACAACACTTCGTTACTCTTAGGCAAAATACCAATTTTTATAATAATGGATGACAGCTTGTTGGTTACAGGAACCGGACTATAACCTTAAATTTACAACGCACAACTAAATACACGTCTTAATTATCACCGCCAAAATTACTACTCTACTAATTACTTAATTAATCTACTACTTACTAATTAGTGTTTGAAGTGAAACTTCTTTAGAATCGTGATTTCAAAACGGGTGCAACGGAAATGCGACAGGTAAGGGACACAAATATATATTCATCTCATTCTTTTGTCGATTTACTGAAGTTTCACTTGTATCATGTGTGAATCGCACACACATCTTTTTTTTTTAAATTAGTTACTACTTGCTCTACTAATTAGTTACTCTATGATATGACTGTAATACATCGCCATTTTCTTAATAAACTTCGTAAATGATTTATCAGACACGTTTTCTTTTAGGAATTTCTCTTCGTTCTGCTGCTCTAATACATTCTTAAACGACTCTGCTCTTTTGTTGAAATATTTTGACATTTTGCTCAAATAATACAGTAGTTTCTCTGCTTCTTTTATGTCTGAAGAAACTGTATTCTCCTTTAAGTGCTTTGCCATTTTCTCATTGCAATTTGTTTTTTCTTTACACAGGGTGTCCATGAGAGTAAAAATCTAGAAAAATGCAATAAATAATAAATGCATTAACATATGTTAAGAGACCATATTATACGCTAAAATACGTCAGCAGTTTACTGTTTTTTTCATACAAAGCAATCATGGATCTTGCTGACAAAAATATACAAGATTAACATGAATATGCTTTACTAGACCAGTGTTTCCAAAACACGATTCATTTTACTTTGCTCGATAGAAAAAAATCAAAAAGCTAACCCTTTTTTGAAAATATCGACACTAGATTTAACGTAAACATAGATAAGTACTATACCTAAAAGATAAGTGTTTCCGTTTTTATACTTTTTTCAAATTACTTTTATAGTGTCAAAAAATAGTGATTTGTCGCTTAAGACGTTTACTTTAGAGCGCCATTGTTAATAGTAATCATGAAACGGGGGAGCGCGGTGATTGGCTCTTCTGGCTGACTGAGTATGGGGCCTTAACAAATTACGCGATTTAATTTAACCCAAAGCTATTTTTAATATTTATACTTCAGTGGTGGTTGTTGTTCAAATGCTAAAATAGGTACTGGGATAAATTTAATAAACACACATACATACATCCAGGTTCATTACTCTAATGCTGTCCCTGTCGGTAAACGAACCTGAGCCACGTGGATAACTGCTGAAGTAAGGCGGATAGGCTACCCTCTAGACTAATCAAATACGCGGTCAAATTAAAAAAAAAATGTGATCGCCTCTGTGACGTCGGACTTGACTTCTTAAGGTCCCGGGTTCGATCCCCAGGCTGGGCAACAAAAAACTTAGCAAACGCAAATATTCAATTTTCTATTAAAAATAAGGTTTCTCGGGATTAGATTTGTGCCCGGTTGGCGATAGGCTTACCACCTATCACATTGTGGGGCTTAGTGTCTTCGGCTAGTCGTGGGTGCCCTGGTTGTGCCCCTGCCTACCGCTTCGGGGATATGGGGAAGATATTTTAAAAAATTATGTGCGTGTTTAGGAGTTGAGGTTAATTATTTCTGGCACCTTCTCCCACAAATAACAAGTACACAGTAAAGTTCAGCATTTTATAGCATGAGATAGAGAACAAAGAAACGACTCTTTTATTAGTAAGAGGTAAGGTAAGTGACACAAATATATATTCATCTCATTCTTTTGTCGATTTACTGAAGTTTCACTTCTTTCGTGTGTGAATGGCACACACACACACTTTTTTAAAATAAGTTACTACTTACTCTACTAATTAGTTACTCTATGATATGACTATAATACATCGCCATTTTTTTAATAAACTTTGTAAATGATTTATCAGACACGTTTTCTTTTAGGAACTTCTCTTCGTTATGGTTCTCTATTACATTCTTAAACGACTCTGCTCTTTTGTTAAAATATTTTGACGTTTAGTCATAGTTTTGAATGTTTTATTAACTGAATAATTTTTTTTTTATATTGGAAGGCAAACAAGCAAACGGATTTCCTGATGGTAAGAAATTCACGCCGCCTAGAGACACCAAAGGTGGTAGTGGTGCGTTGCCAACCTGGGGCCGGGATGTTAGGCCTCGAGCAAAAGTAAGTTTACCGGTATAGTATAGTATAATATAGTGTAGTCATCATCATCGTATAAGTACATCAATGTTCAGTGGCTGGGGTGCTTATTCACAAGTCTGCCATACTCTCCGAGCCGAAACATGGTACTGTCATTATGGACCGCCTCGTTGGTCGAGTGGCTAGCGTACTCGCCTAACTACATCGACTAACCGCGAGGCTCGGGTTCGATTCCCGACGGGGGCAGGCATTTGTGTGATGAACATTTAGATGTCTGCATTTCCGGGTCTGGGTGTTTATTAAATTTATTCTGGTATTTATTTAAGTATTTACATGTAATAGTTTCGTTGACTAACACCCATAACACAAGCATATAATTTGCTTACTTTGGGGTTAGATTCAATTTGTGTGATTTGTCCAGGGGTATATATTTATTTATTTATTATGGTGGCAGGAATAGATTACGCGGTGGACCACTGTACGTTCAAGTTGCTGAACAACTCGGCCACCAGTGAAAACTTTAAATTAAAATTTAGCAAATTTACGAGTCGGAAAGTTTAAACAGTCGTTAATGTTTCCGGAGTTTTCCAATTTTCTTCGCAATTATTTAAAATTTTAATTTTATATGAACCTTTTACAAAGTATTTATAAACTTGGTATTTATACTCGTAAAAGTATTTATATATATTCAATTATAATCAAACTTACACTCGAGTTCTGTCGAATCCAAAAAAAAATAGACATGACAGAGGTGGTGATTAAAAGAAAGCCTCTCTGTGTAAAAATCAAAACATCTATATCTCGTGAAGTAAATATCTTCACGTCCATATCCCCGAAGTGCTAGGCAGAGGCAAAACCAGAGCACCCACGACTAGACGAAGATACTAAGTTCCAAAATGTGATAGGTGGCAAGCCTATCGCCAAGCGGACATATGTCCAATCCCGGACAACTTTTTTTTTTTATTAAAGAATTACCATGTGTTTCAAGATAATATAAACAATTTTAATTTGCTGTGGTCTTGACGAATAACATGTTTATATTCAGAAAATCTACTTAGATCAAATAATATTAATATGCAGTTAGGCCACTAATTACTTCCGTTACCAAATTGAAAAGCGCACCAATTCTACTAAATTGGTTTTGATGAAATTTTGGTATAATAGACGCTTAAACTACCGTTCAACATACAAGATACTTTTTATTCGACTACACAAACGTGAGACAATAATAAACAGATACTAAGCAACATTTTTGTTGCTGATAAGATACCTCGCTGGTCGTATGGCTAGCGTACACGCCTAACTACACCGATCAACCGCGAGGCTCGGGTTCGATTTCCGATGGGGACATGCATTTGTGTGATGAACATTTAGATGTCTACATTTCCGGGTCTGGATGTTTATTAAATTTATTCTGGTATCTATTTATGTATTTCAATGTATTATTATCATTGACTAACACCAATAACACAAGCATATAATTTGCTTACTTTGGGGCTAGATTCAATTTTTGTAATTTGTCTTTGGATATTAAAAAAATGCTATAATACTCTTAATACTCTATTACTTAGACTTAAGAGGACATCAAAAGTGCGTTGCCAACTGGAGAGTTAAAACTGTCTTGCATTTCAAGTTTTTAAGCGCTAATTATCTCCTACCATCAAGAAACCTATCTGCTTATTTATTATTCAAAATTACAAAAGAAGCGGAGAGAAAAGCTTACCGGTTTCAATCTCTCACTCAATTCTTCTACACCACTATGGGTTGTTTTAAAAATCACATGATAATTCGTTTTGGCATATGGCAAGTACTCTTGCACGACTGTTTCAGGGTTGTAGGAAGTGTTCCGTTTTGACGTTTGGTCAGCATAGGCTTTGACCAGAGCGCCTATAACACCTGCGAGGACAGCAAACTTTATGTGTTCTTGTTTTACAGAATTACTGTGGATTCTGAAATCTTGAGGACTGTAAAAAAATATACCTATTTTTTTAAATATAGAAACTAGCTCTTATTAAATACTAACTGGCTCTCGAACCAGTTCGTTGGAACTTCGTTCATTAAGCATTCTATACTATCTGCCTACCCTGCAGGATGGACTTGCGTGAAAACATGTATTTACATAATATGTGAGATAACCTGAATGTTCAAATATTTCTCTACATTCCGGATTTCAAGTTGTTTGTTTACTTTATAATAAGTGTTGATATATCTGACTTGAAAAAAATACGGAACAATATGTGAAACACCCCGTGTATGTAATTTCCTCTGTGTTAGCTCTGGCTCCTTTGCATTATGGACCATCTACCTTTCTGCCAGGCAGCTCGTAAGAGGCGAGCATAGATTTACCGTCTCTATCACTATCCTTGACATCTGACTAGCCCGCCCGGATTGGTACCGTCTTACCTATTCCTGTTGCCATTATGTCAGCGCTTGCCGTTGACGAGTTCCGGTTCGGAGGATGAGGTAGCTGGTAAACTTACTTGCTCGAGGACTTACATCCCAGCCTAGGGTTGGCAACGCACTATTGCCACCTTTGGTGTCTCTGGGCGGCGTGAATTTCTTACCATCAGGAAGTCCGTCTGCTTGTTTGCCTTTCAATGTCATAAAATGCACATGTTTCAAAAAACACAATTAAAATTTTGACTACTATAGTATCTTCTATAGTAAGTAGTATTCCCCTAAAATTCCTTTTGTGAGCTGTAAAAGTATCCAATAACTTTCTTCAAAGCATGGATTAATATTAATCAGTTTGTTTACGATATTGTTGAGATCTGTGTTGATAACAAATAGGGTAGCAAGTAGTCTAGCATATGTGTCTTTACATAAAAATCCAGTTACATCTATGCTTGTTGGTTATATCATAAAAAACTTACAGATGAACTTGTATGAAGTTTTTAGCACGCTCTACGTTTTCCCGAGCTTCGACGTAATGTCTTACATAGTGTTTCTCTGGACCTTTTACTGCTAAAGTACTTCCAATTATCACAAGCAAGGAGACAAACACGAACATATTGTTGACCTATGTAATTCAAAAAGTTATGATAATCATAATATTAAAAAAAAAACCTTTAACATACCTACATGTAATGTAGCTAGATCCATCTTAATGACGTCAGCTTTCAAGCAAAAAAATGTGGATCTAATTCGCTCTATCAGTCTCTTTTTTTTTGATTTTGATATCGACAAATATTTCAAAATTTCTTTTCACTTGAGTTTTATGTCAATGCTTGTCATTATAAAGTTAGGTTTCTCGGCATCAACCGGCATGTTTCTTGGATAGGGAGCCGATAAATTTTAGTATACATGAGGTCTAACCCTAGACGCAGGTTGGTAACACGCTTTTAACATCACTAGTGTATTGAGACCACGTGTATTTCTTTAAGTCAGAAGATCTATCAAAGTTAAAAGCAAAATTTATATAAACTAACTCCACCATAACATGCTTTGCTATCCCACTTGTGTTAGTGTCAATGGGATATGACACATAAATGCTAAAATAAAATATCGAAAATATTTAATAGCAAAATTGTCAAAACCAGAATTCTTTGTTTGAAGATAAACAGTAATTATAGCCTTCGACTTTTGCTCTAAAATTGGAAAAAGTTGTTGAAATTTGTAATAAAATGAAAGCTCCACCAAAAAAATTACTGTCTATATTTTGTATTATTATGTCGTTCTAGGTAACAACAGAATGACTTTGGACGAGAAGGAGGTAACCTTCAGACTGACGAACACTAATTATAGCTTTTTAATTAGATTTTACTAAAAGTTGCTACTTTAAAACTGTCAAACTTAGACTGGATATCACCGTCGAACTTAAAAGCGGTCAAAATATAAAAAAATTAAAATTAATATTAATTATTGTCATAGAAATGTTGGTTTTAAATATTTTATTATTTAACTATTTTACGTGGTAAGTAGATTCTCAGGGGATTGGGATAAGGATTTTGTCGCTTTAAAAGAGTACTTGCAGTAGCTTATGAACGAGATCACAACCGATTGAACTCGTTTAGTTGAACTTAGTTTTACTAAACTCGGGTTTTAATTTGACCGATGAAATCAGCCCTTACTAAACGGAATGTAAGGCAGTTGTTATAACTCATGAAAACGAGCGGCTTCATTTTTATAAACCCAATAAAATAATTACTAAATTGCGTTTGTTTGTAATCCTTTGTCTGAGTGTAAAATTAACATTTACAAACTTATTTTTTTAAACTAACCACAGTGATTTTGCATTCATGAACACTTTGAAAGGTATAAACATGTATTTTATCACATAACACTTTAATAACTTTACTGAACTTATTTTGATATAAATATGGGTGTACTTACGTTTTTAAATGCAACTTGCTTGAACTTACTTAACTTTAAAACTGCAACAAGTCATTACGTTTAACTTTAACTATTATAGTTGCTTTGGCTTTATCTATCCCTAAATACCACCATTAGTAAGTAATTAGTCAATAAAATGTTTTTAACTGTTGGTTAAACGATTTCTAATGTTGACTAACGGCTAGATAAGCTTGACTTTACAACAAATGACAAAAGTTGCTGTTATCTAAAGAGATAAATACGTTATTCATCACAAGGATATAATTTTTTAACAAAATTGCCCTTTACGTAATTTATTTTTAATGAATGTCTTAGAAGATTGCATAAGTTTGGAAGTAGTTTTTGTAAGAAGCTTTTTCAATATTTTAAGTATTTAATTTTTTTTTAAACGTACGTTTCTAAAAATGAAACCTAACTAAATCGACGTATCGCTCCCAAACCCCCTTAGGAATGAAAATCTTAGGAGTCATTTCCAAGATTCATAAAATATGCATCTACTAACGATCCGCCCCGGCTTTGCACGTTTATGAAATATACATATAAACCTTCCTCTTCAATTACTTTCTCCATTAAAAAACCGCATCCAAATCCGTTCCGTAGTTTTAAACATTTAAGCATACAAAGGGACAGAGGAAGCGGCTTTGTGTTATACTATATAGTGATACCAGTATTGCGTGTTTGAAGATAAGTGCTTTGCAATAAACGCTGTTTATTCTAAATTTCTTTTTATCATTTAGACTTTACGGGATTGGCTGTAAGGAATCTTGTTGGTTACTTAAAATATATATTCAATTAAGCATCACCTTTATCACTTGGTGTATCTGCCTTTCTCTACAGGTATACGTGTGTGATGATACTTACTGTACTCACTTATCTTCTTATTATTCAAATTTAAGATGACATAAGATTGAATTGGTATAGAGTGCACACGTTAAATATAACCTTGTACTAATTTGTGCATAAATTTTAAAGAAATAAATAGGTTTACGTTTTTATAAATCTATCCACATCTATATTTGTCTATATTATCTATATATTTATAACTTATTTGTAAATAAGTGAATAACTTGGAAGATATTTAAAAAAATGATAAAATAGGCAGCAGAACACAGTTCTAATATTTTTAGAATATCTTTTTTACTATATCGGAAACAGACGAATTTCCTGATACTAAGAAATTCACGCCGCCTAGAGACACCGAAGGTGGTGATGGCGCGTTGCCAACCTGAGGCCGGGATGTAAGGCCTCGAGCAAAAGTCAGTTTACCGGCTACCGTACCCTCCGACCGGAACACGCCAACAGCAAGCATTGACGTTATGGCGGCGGTGGTACCAATCCGGGCGAGTCGCTATGAAACTCTACCACCTAGTAAGATGTCACGGTATTAGAATCGTGTCATAACAAGAATACAATGTATTTACTTCGGGGTTAGATCTGTTTGTGTCATTTGTCCAGAGATATTTATTTATTTTATTCTTCAAATATTCACAAACAGACCAATATTGGATCAGTGCTTTCTCTGTGTTGTCAATAGTACGATCAAACAGGCAAAAATATACGACTACCAGAAAAAGAGACAGTAATTCTAAGATAGTGATACATAACTGGAAGAAGTCATACATACCTGGCTTTCCCGGCAAATTTCGTTTCATCCGGTCTGTTTGTATGGGAAGTATTAAAATATTTTTTCTGGTTTCCTCGGATTTTTTCCATTTCCTTTTGATTTCCACAAATAATTCAGAACCAAAATGACCCAAATCGATCCAGTCGTTCAGAAGTTATTTGTGTACATACATGTCTAAGAATTAAATTCTTGATATTTTTTTGCATGAACATTCACACAAATTTTAAGATTGCATGTTTTGCTTTTATGTTTCTTGAATGACCACTCAGTGAATTACAAAACAAATATTTTTTAAATGATATTGGAAGACAAACAAGCAGGCAGATTTCCTGATGGTTAGAAATTCACGCCGCCTAGAAACACCAAAGGTGATATTGGTACCAATCCGGCGAGTCGCTACGAAACTCTAACACCTAGTAGTGTATCACGGTGTTAGTGACGCAAAAGCTCGACTTTTGCTCGAGGCCTAACAGCCCAGTCTCGGGTTGGTAACGCATCATTACCACCTTTGTTGTCTCTAGGCGGCATCAATTTCTTACCATTAGGAAATCCGTCTGCTTGTTTGCCTTCTATCATCATAAAAAAGGTAGGTACCTATTCTGAGTTTAATATTAATATTAGAGACGGTGAGCCTATGCTCGCCTTTTACGAGCTGCCTGGCAAGAAGGCAGATGATCTATTCTGCAAAGGAGCCCGGACCAACACGGGGAAAAATCTTTTATCGTTATCATCAATATATTTGTTTGTGTGTGTCAAATGCATGGTAGTGTGGGTAATGTTTTATTTATTGATTTAACGTAGGTACTTTATAAGCATTATTATTGAAAAATATTAACGTTCTGCACTTCTCCTACACATAAAGCTCCTGCGTCCTCGGAACTGACTGTGGACGGAATATCGTTTCGATTTTTCGAAACCGAATTCCATAATGTGGTTCTGAACATATGTTGAGGACCTTATTAGACCCGTCAAATACATTCGGGATAATTCTGGACGAAAAATTGAAACATAATGTCGGACGCAGCAAATCCCAAGAAATCTATGAATGCTTTCCAAATGTAAGTATTTTTTCGATACAGAATTTGAGTGAATTTTTAAAGGCGAAATTTTGTAACCTTTTTTTTAATCTACGTGGCGGATCTATATTGAGATTTAGCTGTTTTGTAAGTCACTTTATAACTACACAGGATATGATGATTTATTTTTAATCAGATTTTTATCAATATCGAACTTCGAAGCTTAAGTTTCACTGCGTCAGGATGTGTTAACCCCATCACCTACTGTCGATTATTTAGTAATTTAGATTACAATATTTTTCCAGCATTGCGTTCAGTCATAATCAGATGGTAAAGTGCTGTACAGCGACTTGACATACCTATTCCTGCCGCCATAGAACCAGTGACCTCCGTTGTCGTTTTTGATGCTGGAGGATAGAGAATCTGGTGGACTTGCATGCGTGACCTTAGGATAGCAACGCATTAACAGTAACAACTGCGACATCAAAAAGCGAAGGCATCTAAAACTTAAAGAGCTGCTACCTGCCTGTTTCCTAATTAATAATTAATAAAAAAATTTATTAAAGAAATTTTCGCAGGACAATATTCAAATATCGATAGCGACCGCTGTGATTAGGAAGAATTACGAAGTGTTCTTACTCCTGTGAGCCTCAGAAACTTTATGAGAATAACTGTTCAACTAATCATCGTTACAGTTTTAGTCTAAGAATCGGCCCTAAATCGACCTTCACCGACGTGATTAATGAAAAAGTCATAAGCGACATCACACAGTGCGCTCCAACAGCACTATGTGGCGTCTGTTGAATTCTTTAACGAGGATATATATTGTTTCGTCAATCAGCGTGAATTCGCCCAGCTGCGCTGAATGACTGTTAGCTGGGGACACTAGTTGGCGGAGCCTATAGATTCTTTACAGATGACTTCCTTCATAAGAAAAACCACCTTACTTGTCATAATACTACAGCAAGTGGTAGGGTGTTTTGCCGAGAGCTCGTGCGAACGAGCTCCGCGCGCTTATCCCCGAATTCTTATGAGGTTAGTAGAGCAATGCACGAACATCGAATATTGGTTTCGGCAAAAGTTTCGGCCGTTTTTAGCCGAAATCGAAACTAGAATTTTTTGGCCTAAACTGGTCGAAACCGAAACCGAACCTTCGGTCGGTCTCTAGTTCGTACCTACATTGAAGACCGACATTGATGATTTTTATTTTAAGATTATTCTGAAAGTCAGTTCATATTTAAGTCTCTGGTTTTACTTAAAATGCATAAATTTTCATGTAGGTACCTCGACGGCATTATCGTAGGTTAATGAATTAAGAAAATAGTAATGTTCGTTCAATGTAAGTAATTTAAATAAAACACAAGCACCGAAGCTACACTTAAGGAGCCCCGCGTCCCTCATGCTTCTACTATTTAAATATTTTTTTACATTAACACTTATACATTTCAAATCATCGACTTATTTGTTTCATAAAAATGGGTCAGAAAATCATTATATTTATAAAAACAAAACATTCTGGCCTTTATATTTTAAACGGTAATTCAGACTCGTGGTGCATTGCATTGTGTTGTGACTGGTAATTCAGACACGCAGCATGGTGGTGATAGCATGGTGGTATTACTGGATCTAGCAACGTTTCCGAGAAATAATTTCAGAAAAGCTAGTTCTTTGATATTCATTTCCGCCTGCTCTTCCGAATAACGGGCTAACAGTTTGGCAGCTGGGAGGCGTCGCATTTTTACTGCCTAGCATTTGTTTCTGTAAAGATGTGATGCGCAGTAAAAAATGAAATACTTCCCTGCTGCCAGACTATCTGCACGATGTTCGCAAAAGCGTGGAGAAAAATATTTCAAAGAATCAGCTTTCCACAAATTATTTTTTACCGACCTTACTAGCTCCCGTATTCTGTCATAAACTTTTGATTCGAAAAGGTCCCGTCCCGTCACTTCTACGTATCTTTCCCATAAATATTGTACTTTCAAGCTATAAACTACGCAAATGACTTATTTTCCATACTTTACAATATAGCGTATTTTGGAGCTATTGGTTTGAAAACCTAGTTTCTTTCTTCAATGTACCTCAAAGTTAGTTAGTAAAAAAATGGAGGGTTCTGTGGATCAATAATAATGCGTTCAAAAGAAGAATCTTTTTAGATTTATTCTATTAGGTCCGTACTTTGAGTATTAAAGTTGGTTTATTTTTTTTTAATGGCTAATTCGTTGCTAACCGCGAGGTTCTTAAAACTTCACCGGGCTATGTTTGTTTAATACTCAAGCATACCTTAATTTACCTGCTATCCTAAGATCAAATCCAGACTTCATGGTAATGAGATCACGAAGGAAATAAGCTCTTTTAAAAAATAAACATATTTTTTCTATCAAAAATTAAACTATTGAAATTTGTACTTTAAATAACCATGAATTAAAAATTAAATTTAATAACCCCCTGCCCCTTACCCTGCCTACCCTACCACTACGAAACTATTAGTAATATAGTTAAGAACTATCTCGATTTAGTCGGCTTTCGATTAAAAAACCGCATCCAAATAGATTCATTCGTATAGGAGTTATTATATGTTATTATGTTGCAGAGAGACACAGACAGACACTTCAACCTTAGATATATATCACCCCTTTGTTTCCTTTGGGGATTAGAAATAGGAGACAATATAAAACCTTCTTCTTTTTGAAGTTAGTTAAGGACATAAAAATAGAACAATCTTCATGCTTCACAAACTTTTTATTTTTAAATTAATCGCCATATTTGCCTTTAAAATTGAGAAACGTCCTTAAACTGTTGTTCTAATTATTTACTATTTCGACTAATTTGTCACAATTGAAAGAAAAATACACGACGAAACTTAAAATGAAAAGTATTTGCCTGTACCTACTTTCTATTTTATCTGTCAGATTGTTTACCTATATTCTTAAAATACCAAACAGGAGAAACAGCTTAGAAACACTCCCTGCACCACTTAGGTCTTTTTTAGGAAATTGCATTCTAAAAAATTTTTAACATTATGAAATTTAGTAGTTTTAGTAAAACAAAACTAGAAAAATAAAATGACAACTTGAGTTATGTGATTAGAACGCAAGTTGTCAATGTTAGTCCATACTCCAAATGTCTATGTATTGTATTAGATTATTAGAAAATACATAATATCGACTAATACTAAACAATCAAAGAGTTGTTCTAATATGTCTCGTGGTCACGCCTTTCATGATAGATTTTCACATCACATTCGGTTTCGCGAATAAAAAACCGACAATGTCAGACGGTTTCTCTTTTCACAGTCGTGTATGACAGCCATTATAAATCGAATTTTTTTTCGACAGAGCATGGTCTAAAATCGGTGAACGGAAAAACCTAAAAACATTTTTTTCTTAGGATTTTATTAATATGTTTGGTATGGTCTACAGATAAGATTTTTTTTTCAAATTTTAATGAATCAACGAACAAAAGGAGTTGTTTGCTCTTTGTTTTGCAAAAAGTTTTCGTTCACCGAAAATGCTACATTCGGATTAGATTCGATTCTTTTCCAAATAACTGTGTTCTTTTAAATTAAGGATATTATAGTAGCCGAACTTTTCTAGGAGATAGCTAAAGTAATATATAAAATTTCTGGGTGCATTAGTATTATTAAACTTTACAATTTTGTTTTCAATAGATTGTACCAGGCAAATAATCATTCAAGGAGCAACTTTAGTTCAATTTCATTGAATTCTTATCGAAATAGCTTCTATATTTAGGAGATGGCGTAAGGTGTATACAGTTTATGGACTATATCAACAGTTTTAATCTATTCATCGTGTCCATCTCTCGACAAAGGAGTTTCTTGCAATAACTTGTATGTTTTAGCCAATTTATCAAGCAGTTGTTTTAGTTTTGGTGAATTTGCGTTCTTAACTAATGAGGGAAGTTCATTGTTCTTAAGCAGCAATTCGTTCAGTTGATTTACATGCTTCTTTAAAGCATTCCCAGGTTCCCTTACGCTGAGAAGGAGTTCTGCTGGTTTTGCGTATAGTTCTGGAGCAGAGTCAACAAATATTGTGGTCAACTCGTCACATTTATATTGATCTGTGTGCGCGCATTCTGTGTCCATGTGATCGGTCACCTGCAAAATTATTTTTAAAAAATCAGTGAAATAAAATTGAAATGCGATCAAAAAGTATTTAATGTTAAAGTATGTGAAGATTTTGGTGATTGAAGACAATTAACACAACACTCATGTGTTAAGTGTTTGTTGTCTTCTGTTGTACTACGTTTTTTTATTAATAATAATAATAATAACTCTTTATTTGTGCACAAATAGGGTACATGGAGGTGTTATAATAATCATTTATGCTTCGCCTATTCCACCAGACCTAACTGGTATACAAATTTTATTTAAGGCTAAATTAACATTATTGTCTCTTAATGCTATATTTTATCAAAAAACATTGTTTAAAATATTCAATTATTACATTTTCATTTGTTCATTTTGAATTTATTTATATTTTATATTTAAATTAAATCAGATAATTTATGATGTCTGTGTAATACATCTTTATTAAATTTAAATTACAATTAAAAATTCCATTAAAATAAATAATTTAACTAAGTCAATCCCAATAAAATATCAATTCCAATAAATATGTCAATTCTAATAAATTGTAACGGAATTATAACGGAAGGCAAAGAAGCAGACGGATTTCCTGATGGTAAGAAATTCACGACGCCTAGACGCCAAAGGTGGTAATGGTGCGTTGCCAACCTGAGGTCGAGATTTTAGGCCTCGAGCAAAAGCATGTTTACCGGCTACCTTATCCTCCAAATCGGAACACGTCAACGGCAAGCATTGGACGTTACAGTGGCAGGAATAGGTAAGGCGGTGGTACCAATCCGGGCGAGTCGCTGCGAAACTCTACCGCCTAGTGTGATGTCATGGTATTAGTGACGGTAAGCCTATGCTCGCCTTTTAAGAGCTGCTTGGCAAGAAGGCAGATAGTCTGTTCTGCAAAGGAGCTCGGACCAACACGAGGGAAAATAACAATAAAATGGTAGACTGTATTTTATGTAAATATTTTTGTACTTCATAGTTTACAGGGTAAAACATCCCTACAAGTACACGTTACGTACAGCAGTAGGGCAGCAGTACTTACACATGAACACACGAGTCTTTGCCAACTCATTAGAAATTTAAAAAAAAAAATCTACATTCTCCCTCTTCAGGAATGGTTGCAATGGTCATAACATTGTTCCTCAATTTAGATTACAGTGGCTGCTCCAAAAATGTATACGGAAAATATCTATGTAATGGGTAGTGGTGATTTCGCTGCACCCAAACTTATTTTAGATTCATGCTAGCTTTTTCAAATGCAACGTCAACAAAAGAGATGGAACATATTATACATGTCAGATTCGGCCGGAATGAACGTTAATCAACATTTTCTAAGGAATAGATCAAACATCTGAAGAAGGGTCGTGTAAAGGCTAATCTGACAGCTCTAAAAGTGTTTTGACTCTTCTTATTACTTGCGTTAAAAGGAGACAGCGATAAATGAGATAAGTGAGTGCACAACAAAATTACCACCAGTATCTGACCTAACTATCCTGTCTAGTATCATTTTTCATAATTGTACAAAATACTTTCTTACAGTGATCGCGCCTCGCTTACAAACATATAAACATAAGACAAGAATTAAACATATTTCTGGATAAGTTACACAAATTTAATTAAACCCCAAAGAAAGCAAATCATATGTTGTATTATGGGTGGAAGTCAACAATTATAATACATATTAAGATACCAGAATAAATTATTAAACACCATAAGTAAACTGCTGCGTCAGTGTCAGATTTAGTGATGCCGGTCATTTGCCAAGTAATCAGGTTACAAACACACATAAAACACAAGGCACTCACGTTCCTGGGCTAAATATTTAATTCTGAGTTAGCTTCTAACTTGAGTTGAAACACTTTATAGTTCGCAGGTTAGCTCATATTTTAATTTAATCTAAAAACCTGCAATTGGCTCTTGCAGAACATTTGATTGCCTCCTTTTTGGATACGGAAAAAAAAAACTATTCTAGTAAGAAACGGGTTTCAAATATTACCACAAAAACTTTCTGGGTCAGCTCGTGCAGGGTCTGGCGGAGGTTTGCAGCGACGTCGGTGTAATTACCGTAGACACGTGGGAACGCCTCCTGGAGTACATCAAGGAGGGCGTTTTCTCTGTTTCCTACGACCGCTTCCCCGACAAGTCCCAAAAGCACTTCCAGAGAAAGCTGGGCACGT
This sequence comes from Calephelis nemesis, assembly GCA_002245505.1. Taxonomy (NCBI): domain Eukaryota; kingdom Metazoa; phylum Arthropoda; class Insecta; order Lepidoptera; family Riodinidae; genus Calephelis; species Calephelis nemesis. The sequence goes on from NJDD01005576.1 coordinate 153,939, forward strand.
TCATCGCGGTCGTGAATGTCTGGTTCTGATTCTGGTCTGAAAATGTATGTGACATAAATGATAATGTTTCATATGAGTTTGTCGCTCTGCTACACTTTCGCAGCTAAATCGCAGAAATTATTTCAAAAAATAAAGTTCAATAAAGTAAAGCTAATGAATGTCAGACACCCAAACTAGTTCCAGATTTCCTTGAAGATACAAAATTCGTGTTAAGCAACAGTATGGGTTTTGACCAAAATCTGATACCCTTATGGCAGCAATAGACCCAGTTTCATCAATAAAACAAAACGTTGCGGAAAAGAAAGAAACCTCAGGCATCTTTATTAACCTGCCATAAGAAAATATAAGAAAATAATATCTGGATGACTGAGCTTTGCTCGGTATTTTTTTTTTTGTTTTTTTATAAATTGTATTTAAGTACGAATTACAAGAGCAAACAATCATTGACTTCGTTACTTAACAACGGACTTCGTTACTTAACAACGCCATCTGCTGGAACTTTAATTATTCGCCAAAAAATAGTATTATTATTCGCCAATAGATGTCAGGAAGAGTCATAATAAATTGGGACTACTCAAACGCCTCCTATTTGTTAAAAAAGTAAGTTTAAGTCGATAAAACACGAATAAAACACGAATATGACATTTTCTAAAAATGATTCCTAGCTAGATCGATTTATCGCCCCCGAAACCCCCTATATTATACTAAATTTCATGAAAATCGTTGGAGCCGATTCCGAGATTCCAATTATATATAAACAAATATATATATACAAGAATTGCTCATTTAAAGGTATAAGATATGAAAATTTGTCAAAACTAAGTACCGTAGGCTGGTGGTGCCCTTAATATGTTCCATTCATATTTAGTAAATACGAAAATTAACAACCTATGGTGTTCCGCAGAGATCTTTGCTTTACTACTTTTGCTACTTTTGATATATTAGAACGATATTAGTCAAGTGGGCCTGAAGGGTGACATCACTCTCTACGCCGAAAATGTTACTCTTCTTTATGCTGAGCATACTATGGTATTGATTGTAAAAACAAGCGCAACACGATATATTTGCTACAAAATTACTTCCAATCAAATTTACTGACTCTCAATGTTTCTAAGACTAATAATTTCTATATTTGCCGATATTGAAAAAAAAATACTCTGTGGATTAGTCATTAATAATAAATGAAATAAAAATGTTAGTAAAAAAGCTAGGGTTAATTCTTGATAGCCGTCTCAGATGGAATTAATACCACTACGTACGTAGATGTAGCTGGTGGTGCCCTTAAAATGTTCCATTTATATTTAGTAAATTAACAACCTATGGTGTTCCGCAGAGAACTTTCCCCCGTGTTGGTCCGGGCTCCTTTGTAGAATAGACCACCTGCCTTCCCTGCCAGGCAGCTCGTAAAAGGCGAGTATAGGCTCACCGTCACTAATACCGTGACAACTGACTAGGTGGTAGAGTTTCGCAGCGACTCGCCCGGATTGGTACCACCGCCTTACCTATTCCTGCCGCCATAACGTCATGACGTGTTCCGGTTCGGAGGGTAAGGTAGCCGGTAAACTTACTTTTGCTCCAGGCCTAACATCCCGGCCTCAGGTTGGCAACGCACCATTATCATCTTAATCCGTCAGCTAAACCATTCATAGTTTGTTCAAAAGTAACGGAGCGTTACCAATATTTTCAAAACATGTTTAGAATCAATAGCGGAAACGAGCAACCGTTGTTAGTAATCTTACTAAGCGTACAAAATGCTACCATCCGTAACCAAAACGACTCGTTTTTTGAATATAGGAACTGGGGAATAATGTATATTATTCGACTTTTGGTTCCTTTCTATAATTCATTCATATGTAAAGACCTAATGTCATATTTCGTATGGTCATCACGCCTGAACGGATCGACCAATTTTGCTAATTAAGGGCCTTCTATCCTGGTCTCAGGACAGCGACACACCAGTAACACTTATGTGTATATGTGTATATGCCACGGTTGTTTTTAACCATTAGGAAAGCTGTGTGCT
>NJDD01005580.1:17375-27831 GCA_002245505.1 Calephelis nemesis
GCCGCCGCCCCCCGACACTACTGTCTTCCGGGTGCCTGGCCTGCAGCTCAAGGTGAGCTCACACCCTTACACATACTTACTATATAATATCTACAAATGTTTTAAAATGTACACCTCCAATTGAATTATACATATATTATTGTGGTTATAATTGGATATATTGTGGTAGATACGAACATATTGTGTAGTAACTGTAATCGAACAGTGGAAGGCATACTTTCGCTGTTACAAAAATTTATTGTTATAAATTTTGAAACAGGTGCATTATGAATCAAAAACACTACCAGAAGAAGTGACGTCTCCACAAAGTATGCCCAGCATGCCCCCTAATCTCGGGGCACGTAAAGTGGGCACGAAAAAGGCGGCCTTGTTCGCATGGATCACGCTGCAGAGTATTCCCGAGGAAACTATCATCAGCCCTCATATCTTGGACTTTTTGGAGCAGACTCTAGAACCTATTCCAACCAAGGCTTTTACTGCACCTCCTCCAGGTAGATTGTTTTTTTTATCAAGTAATAGCTATATTACATGTAAGTCGCAAGTAAGCCAGTGTTTTCATACAACAAATTAAACAATGTTTTCTTAAATTGCCAAAAACTGTATTTCTTTTCTTAAAAATAATTAAACATTGGCTACCTTCACTACATAGTATAAAAAAAGTCTCTTCCTCTGTCCCTATATCCTTTTGTATGCTTAATTCTTTAAAACGGTTCGGAATTACCGAAAGAAGATAGCTTTGACGAGAACTCACATTAGCGTTTCAGGAAAAGGTAGAGAGGCATTACCAATCTATACTAGTCGTTAGCCGTTGCAGAATCTTACTAGTAGTAAGCAATTTAGTTGGCCTAATTATTTAAAGAAACACGAGACTTACTTTGAGCCCTATCAAAAAGTCGATCGGGTTTTCGATAATTACAACCCCTCGAGTTGACATGTTTCAAAAATACGCATTTAAAAATTTCAGCGTTTCTTTTTGCATGTTATCTTTCGGATCAGGTGATTTTACGAAACTAATTTATTTCAATAATTTTAAAATTTTTTGATACATCTAAACACTCAAACTCGTTAAAGGCTTTAAATAAAGTTTGTCTTAACTTTATCATAATCCTAAATGTAATTAAAAGAAAAGAGAGAAGCTTTTTAAAAATATGTACTTACATTGCAACTTTTTTCGTCTACGCTATTATAATCCCATGTCCCACAGTTTACCTAATTATATATTTTTGTTTGCGTTTTTATTCCAAACACATTTTTGTATAAGAAAACAACGTGTTCATTCAGTGTTGAGATCATTGAGATTTTAGTATATTACAAGTCTTTTGTTATTTTTCTTTTGCACTCATTGTGAGTTGTGTAGTTTACTATACTATTCACGCCTTCAGCAAGTGTTTACCTTGGTGTGGGGTCTCCACCCGCATTAATTATCATCTAATTAAGTAGAGTTTCCACAATCATAACAAACGGAACAAACGAACTTATGTTTCTAAAGATGGAGACGCCTATTTACGTCCAATAAACCACTACTCACCATTCGTCAAAAACAGTCAGCCCATCAGGGGGCTGATTACGTATCTTTTTAGTGATGATCACTGGGTAAAGTGTACATCAAACAGCTATCAAATGACGTGTTTTATATTTGCTATCTCGTGTGACAAACAGAAATACAATGGAGATAGCAAATAAAAAACACGTCATTTGACAGCTGTTTGATTTACACTTTACCCAGTGATCATCACTAAACAGGTACTGAATAGCCCCGCAGGTCAGGTTATGTGACTTAATTACAAAGTTCTTGGCCACCTTCTAGTAAGTAGTTTCATCATTAGACCCTGGTTTATTCAATCTTTTACTTAATTCTTAAAAAATGTATTTCTTCAAAATATATCGATTTGAATGATGTGTGTGTACCATCTACCATCAGACGCGGAGGGTGGAGGAGGTCGCGTGGAGGAGGACGGGGACGGAGAGGGGTGCTCGGGGGAGGGTGCGTACGGGCAGTACGTGTACGCGTCCTTCCCGGTGGACGTGATCGTGCACTTCCACACGCGCCCCACCGCCTTCCGGTTCAGCTGCCTGCCCGCCTCCCGCGTCGAGTGCCTGCTGCAGCTGCCCAGCCTGCAGATCGTCTTCAGCTCCAAGCGCGCTGGCGACGAGTCAGTATCTTACGTTGTTATGCTAGTGCTCCACTAGCGCATGGAGCCGTAAATTAAAACGTTATTTAACCTCTGGTATGCCGCGACTTTAACTCTGCAGAATAACTGGATTGCTCGGATCCGTGTTCCGGCATGCAAAAGGATTAAGGCGTTACGTAGATAGCAATATGACACTGTAATTAAGGCGTCGGATCCCTACCCTTGCAAGTTTCTGCACAGCATTCTACCACCAGTTGTGTTGTACTTATTTAACTTGTGCTCGCCTCTTTTCTCGATTTAAGACGAAGACGAGACAGACGGTCTATTTTTCTACAGGACAAACGTAGCGGGTTAAAAGGGGTACTAAACCTGGCGTAAGAAACGTTGGCTTATTAACAGGGTCACATATTGTCACATACTTACAATTGATTGCTCATAACGATCATATTATCCTTCGTGATAATTTTTATGATTCATTCAAAGATTAATTCCACCAAGTGCCAATAGTAAAGAGTATGATTTTGACGTATTATAATCATTTTTGCATAATATGAAACTTCGCGCATGACATTTTGGGCATCTTTTTTAAAATACCTATCAAAGAACAAAATAATAGTTTGCTTACCTCGTGTGGCATTTGTGAACGCTTATTCAGATACGTATTCAGCTCGAATACCCTAACAGTCATTATTGTTTCGCTATTTTACAATTCTGTTGAAATTAAACCAAACGCTTTCCGACTCCTTCCTGTTTTTTGTAGCAGCAACTTATTTTTATGATAAATTGATTATTGTTATACACATTCCGAAAATAGTTCAGCTTGTTTTTTAAGCTAACTTTTATGAGAATATTTTCATGGGCCTTTTTTTAGAGAGATGACTGAACCTGCAATCGCAACCGGCGGTTTGAGCGTGACCGGATGTCTGGCGGACTTTTCCGTCAACATATTCCATCCGTACGGCAACAAGTCTAGTCTGAAGGAAGCTCAGTGGTCGCCACTAGCTGACACCGAAAGGAAGGATTCACTCAGCATTGACGTCGAGTTCGTCAAGTTCCACTTGTCGCGCTTCCGTAAACTCGATTTACATTCAGACCATGATCATTCCAAAGCTACTGTGAGGTTTTCGAGTAAGTATTGTTGTATAATATCTAAATTGTAGAGGAGGGTGCATACTGCAGTTAAACAAACCTCATTTTAAATACTTTTGTTTTTTGTAACTCGTATCCAGTCAGCAGTAGTTTCTGTTACATTATATTATAAGCCCACTGGTACCACTGGGCCACTGGTACTGACCCACCTAAAATAGACTTGCGCTACTACATTCAAGTTCATGTGTGTATGTATGTATGTAATGTACAGGCTACTCGTAAGCGTAAATAACGTTATATGAAACTATTAGGTTGCAAAGAAAATCAGTGGTTAACAAAAAAAATAGAAGCCGTGTATGCCTCACAAAACACAGTGTAAATTAGACTATTGTTGATATTAACTTTAATACTGTAATCTTATATTATTATGGTCGAATTTTGTGTGTAGTTCTGTGGTAGTAAAGCTTAAAAATGTTAAAATGATATATTTATACAAATATTTAAAGAAAAAAATTTTTTTACCTTAAACAAGATTTGAAAAGCCTTTTGTCTCTAGCCGACAATCTAAACCATCTGTGCTATTGAGAATTGAAATCGTTTGAGAAATATTTAATCCCGACCAAAAATTATGTCCTATTAAAGAGTTCCGTTGAATACCTATTGAATTAAAACTTTCTTCACATGATTTGAGTCCTCAGTATCGCAATGGTGAATCTGTGACAGATGATGGGTAAGTGTTCAAATTCTATGTGTTTTCGTTATTTTGAAGAAGTTTGAGTGATGAAGTCGCTGCGTGTGTAATATCTGTGCGTGACTTCGGCAGTGATCGTGGACGTGGGCACGGCGTCGTTCAAGTACGACATGCGGCGGCTGAGCGAGATCCTGGCCTTCCCCAAGGCGTGGTACCGCCGCACCATCGTCCGCCGCCTCTTCCTCGGGGACGCAGCCGTCGCGCCGTGAGTCTCCCACAACACACGCACACACACGCACGCACCCACTCACACACGCACGCACACAAACGTACGCACAGACACGCACGCATGCACACACATGCAGCGTACACGTGACGCATTCTCTGTGAGAAATTGTCTAAGGTAAGGGGTTGGTCCCATATTTTGCATGTCTACATAGACTTCTGTACATGACTCCAATCTGGTGAAAGTTTCTGTTCTTACCATACCATTTTTCTTATATCTTGTCTGTTTTGTTTCAGTAGTTTCTTTGTAGTTTTCTTGTTTATTTGGGATCGCTTCCTTATATTGTCCTAACTCTGAAAGTTTTTCCCATGTTCTCTCTTGTTTAATGTGTATATCTTTCCTATTCCTGGACCTGAGTTGATTAAAATGTTTACTGGAACGGAAACTAGAATTATTAGATACTTCCCTTAGATTCTTTCTGCAGAGGCCCTTCTTGCCAGTTTGTCGGCGGCATCATATCCTGTTGATCCACTGTGTCCTTTAATCAATTGTAGTTCAAGTTCGTTAGTGTTTCCTATTTCTTTAATAGCTTATGACCCTCGACGATAGTCTTCGAGTTAGCCTGAGTTTATGTTGTCGCTTCATAAAGCGTAGGATTGATTTCCTATGCTTACTATTTTTATTTTTTTCCTGTAAAGTTTCTGTCCAGCCATTAGTTTTCCTGCACAAACGAGCAGACAGATTTCTTGATAGTAAGAAATTCACGCCGCCTAGAGACACCAAAGGTGGTAATGTGGTGGTGGAGGCTGGGATGTTAGGCCTCGAGCAAAAGTAAGTTTACCGGCTACCTTACCCTCCGAACCGGAACACGTCATGACGTTATGACGGCAGGAATAGGTAAAGCGGTGGTACCAATCTGGGTGAGTCGCTGCGAAACTCTACCACCTAGTCAAAAATTACCTGGGTATTACATATTATTAAATAAAACAATATTACAGAACTACAACGGGTAACAATGCTCCTGTATCGCCAGTGTTACCACAGCGAGAGAAAACGAAGCTGACAACAGATATACAAAAACCCAAAGGTAAGCAGATTTTGACATTCGCTATAATTGCAAATGCAGACTTCTCGGAATGTCAAGATAATCCGATTGTTAATTTTTAAAATACCTACATCAAAGTAACCCTACACAAGGTTATGAAGTTTCATTCTATTAATATAAATAATGTTAACCGTACTTTTATTAAAAATATGTCAAAACTAAAAAAAAAGGTTTGAAAAAAAAACGTAATGGAAGGTTGTTGTCTTCGACTCACCCGTGACGCAACGCAGCCTACTTGACATGGTAGCGCTAAAACCGCGACCGGGTTGTTGGGTCAATGGTCCCAGTCCACCGGCTACCCTACCGTCTGGACCAGAACATAACATTGTAATGGCTGCAGGTTGTGCCCTACCCAGACAAGCTTTTGGAAAGCGATGTTCAACCATTGGTCTTGCTGGTAATGACCATCTCGATCTTTGCTTGCATTATACGAGTTGTTTGATAGGAAGGCAGATGGTATATTCTCGGTAGTCTCGAACCAACACGGTGAATTGTCAGAGATTTATATTATTACAAGCTGACCCGGTATACCTTGATCTGCTACTTTTTTTAATGTGATTTTAGTAAAAAAAAAATAGGGGTGAGCCACCCTTGTCACTTAGGTGTATGAAAAATAGATGTTAGCCGATTCTCAGACCTACTCAATATGTTCGCAAAGTTTCGGAGGAGTACGGGAACGAACATTGTGAAACGTGAATTTTATATATAAGATTATCTTTATGAAATTTAATTACGTATTTATCTAATTTGAAGCAACTTCACACATTTTAATGAACGTCTTAAATCCGTAAATAATTAGGATAAAATAATCGGGAACTTTCACTAGCTCTCAATAGTCGCGCCGAAGCTTTTGTATTTGTGACTATTTGCGACAGTTAATTGATTTTTTATTTGCATAATGTATGTTGTGTAGTTTTACTTTATTTCACTAGTACAAATGTACATAGAGGTAGTCTTTTAATACTTCGTCTTTCGTCTAGCTGTGCTAGTGGCTAGCGTACATTCCTAACTAAATCGACCAACCGCGAGGCTCGGGTTCGATTCCCGACGGGAGCAGACATTAGTTGTGATGAACATTTAGATGTCTGCATTTCCGGGTCTGGGTGTTTATTAAATTTATTCTGGATCTATTTAAGTATTTCTATGTATTAGTATCGTTAACTAACACCCATAAAACAAGCATATAATTAGCTTTCTTTGGGGTTAGATTCATTTGTGTGACTTGTCCAGGAATATTTATTATTTATTTACTAGTAAGTTACATAACTACTGCCATATTATCTATGTGTGAGTGTTAATAAATTTCGAGAATTGCAAATGTATGCCTGCAGTAGCCCTTGAGTCACTATACACGCAAGATTGGAAATTGGAATCGGATTTGTGGCATTTTGTATTCCTGAAGAAAAAAACAACTAATAAATTGTTTTATATAGGATTCGCTGAAATTTTTTTCGTTGATTTTTGAACTGAGTAACAATAATTGGCTAGTATTATGTTCAAGAGTACAACATTTCACAAATCCGATACCACTTTCCGTTGTTATGTTATAATGACGATTGTTTGTATTAAACTTGTATGTTCTCACGTCTGTGTTATTATTTAATAATTAAATTTAATTATTGAGCGGTTTTTCAACAGAGAACAAACGTGGTGCGGCATGGGAGACATTGGTGTTGTTCGCAGTGAACTTCGCGCGGTTCAATGTGCACATGAATATGGGCAATGTCATGGGCAACGTCAGGTTGGTTCTAAATTCCCCTCATAAATATAACCAAAACATTAACATTTTTTCTGTTGTTGTATTTGAAATAGTGCTTGCTATGTTAGTTAAATAGTGACCTTTTTTAGAAAAGTAGCTTTGGATACAATTTTGAAATTAAAATATTTAAAGTATCTAATGAATAAGTAATTATAGTTTTGTTTTAATTTAAATTATATTGATAATAGGTTTACAAAAGTATTGAAAAAGCGATGTATTTGTAAAAGTAGATCCTTTCATTAAATCTTGGGTCTTCTTGTAATAAGATGAAAATTACGTCTACAAAAAGCAAGTTTGATATTATAATAACATTCACAATATTGCAGAATCTAAGAAACGAGAAAATAATATCTAAATAGTAATAGTGGAATTAGGTTAGGATAATATTCGTATGAAGTTTACTATTTTCATTTTTACAGGATAAAAAGATAAAGTTTTGTCAGTTACACGGTTATTTTGGTAGCTCAAATTTATTTTTATGATTTCTCTTTTCTCAAATTGCGCATATTTTTTTTAACTTTGAAATAAAAAAGTGTAATTTCTTGAAACACTTTTCGAACCCCCAAAGGTGCCACTATTGTTTGAGTCTTTCATCGGCATTGAAAATAATATTTTCTGGTGGAAGTCGGCTAGGGAACGAGAAATAAGTAAAATTTTTTTGTGAAACACATTTCAAGATCTAGTTTTAAACTTAAAAAGTAATTAAACTAGACTACTTGAAAAATCCAAATAAATATCCAGTAATTGTCACAAGTCCATCGATGGTAAATATCTCAGTATTTATTGAGGTACACGTTAACAATAGTTTTCTATATTTCCTTTTTGACAGTTACAGCTAACACACAATAAGACTAATACAATAAATAATATTTAATTTCTAAATATTGTTTCGACAGCTGGCAGTCAGTGTCCCTGGGTGCGTGCGGGCGGCTGGGCGTGGGCAGCGGGCGGGGCCGGCGTCTGGGCGGGCGCGTGTCGCTGGGGGGCGCCTGTCTGGACGCCCGGGGCGGGATCGTGGGCGGGGCCATCGCCTTGGGTGGGGCCGCTGCCCACGCCCAGCTCAGCCACGCCTCGCCCGCGCCCGCCCACACCGCGGCCCTGCGCCTGGCCGCGCTCGAGCTGCGACTGGAGTACATGGGGGCTCCTGCGCTACTGGCCAGGCTGTCCCGCCTGCGGGCCGCCGCGCGGGACCGTTGGCAGCCGAAGCACTCCAGGTACAACACACTTTACTTGGGGCGGCTGCTGAGGCTAAGCCGCGTTGGCTCTGTAGTTTTTTGAGTTCAACTGATTTCTTTCTTAAAGAAGGCTTTCGATAACATGAGTCATGAATTTCTTTCTAACAAAAAAATACTGGCTTTAACGGGTCAGTGTATGAAATATTAAAATCAAGTTTAAATTCTCTTTGTTAAATCAAATTGTAAAAATAAACGGTTGACAAAGTGAGTCTCGACTTACGATTGAGGAGTGTCGCAGGGTTCTTTATTAGATCTTTTATTGTTCCTTTTGTTATCGCTAAACGACTTGGAATCCTCATTTATAAAATTGGTAGTGAACTGTCGTCTGTGTGAGGTGCAATGCGACCAAAAGCTCGGTTTATTCCACAAAAAGCATGCTATACTAATAAAATTATAATAGATTAGTTATGTCCCACACATGTTAAGTGTAAGAATCAGTAGCATTAACACATTTACCCAGATTACAAACAGCGCAAAGCAGAGTCATAAAGACCTGATTCCAATGTAATTTTTGAACACCTATGATACAAATTTATAAAGATATGGCTTATGAATATTGCACAAACACATAAAACGGCACTTGCATAATTAAACGTAAAATTTTAAACAAAAATATTTTTAAATCAAAATTTGCAGAAATTACGAGAACTTTAAACGTACTAGGTACGCAACTTAAGCCAAGAAAATGTGTATAGTATGTCACCGGAGAAATCATAGTACAAATCTGTTTGAAGGTATTTGATTTTGTAATAAGCTGTCTAAGACTATTAAAGAAGCGAAATCCTGTATTTTTTAAAAAAAGCTAATAATCATTTTATTAAATGGGTCGTGTTTAATAATTTAACAATTTCTTACAAAACTATATTTTAATTTTGCAATATCCTGAATACATTATCTCAAATATCACACAGATGTGCACTTACTTTTTTCGCATAACATCTACATACGCTATAACAATATAATTGATATTGTATCCTACAATTCCTACAATATAAAATATATATGGATAAAAATATATTAAAGCTCATATTTCGTTATAACTTAAACCTTACCTGATCTAGCAAAAAGAAAATACGGCGATATTATTATGCAATTTTGCCACTTTTTGTTAAAATTTAAGTGCAGGTAAACTGCAATAAACGACTTCAATTTCGCTATTATAACACCTACGTACACAAAAAATCTAGCAATTTCCTCGATCGGCAATGGGAACCTTGGAAGTACGTTATGTACAATAATAAAAAAACAGAAAAGCGGTTTATAAATAACAGAGAACTCGATTAGCATACATGAAATAATATAGAATTTGAATTATTTTTTTGACTTGGTTAAAAACAAGAAGCTTGTCTTACGATTAATTTACGAATAATTAATTTATTTATTAAGATATTGTAATGTTTTGAAATTTTATTTCCTCTTCAGGTGATTATTTGTAATTTTTTTCAGAAAATATTTTTATGGAGCTTTTTAATTTTGACAAATGAGGTTTTATGGCTCAGTTTTGTCACCTCTACGTCCAGATTCACAACATACACACTATTGTGACTGCGCTACACATTGCTGTAACGTCTAAATCTCGATTTCGAAGAAACCTGATAATTTTGACTCTAGCTGGAGTTTGCGAAAAGTAGTTAAAATATAAATCAAGAAGTAATCGTAATCAGTGATATTTATTTACTTTATGACATGGTGGAATCATTACTTATTTCTTAAACTTACTAGTTGATTTCTAAATATAATAAGCTTTTTGTTTATTTCCCACAAAATGTGCAATAATATTTATAACCCTTTACAGTAGGCCCCCTACGATACTGACCCACGCCACACTGAGTTGGCATCAACTGCAAATCCTCATGAGTCGCAGTACCACACCTGACCTGCTCAAGATGCAGATAAAATTAGAGGAGTTTTTCACGCAGCAGTTCAAGTCGAGTAAACGTGTCTTCAGCTCGTTACATTCCAATTACGCTACTGCAAGGCGGGACAGAAAAGAACGTAAGTTTCTTTCATCTTAAAATTTAAAAATAAAGGTAATAACTAGTATTGAAAGCATTTATACTGAAATGTTTGTAAAAGTGTGGTATACATGTGTTTATATTGTTATTCAGAACAAACTGGTGCGGGCGACCAGCCGCCGGTGCAGGAGCTCCGCCACCACCGCCACTGGCAGACCGTGCTGCAGCTGCTGCGCCTGCACCCCGGGGACCCCCACTACGGTA
>NJDD01005584.1:5090-47808 GCA_002245505.1 Calephelis nemesis
CGATTGAGACGACCAACTTTTGCATCCACAGATGTTTCAGCCGTCACTGAGTACCAATCAATGTTATTAGCATTAGCGCGCAAACATTCAAGGTCCATCCCACCAAAACAACGCCTAAGGAGAACTTGCGGCTTTAGCTTTATAGGCCGTAATTTAAAACTTAAAAATAATAAATCATGATGAGAAAAAGGCGCATCATCACACTGACCATGGTTAGCAACTGAACTGGGGGAAAGAAACTATAATTTCTATAAGATCTACAAAAAGATTAGAACAGTGACCACACAATACATAAAGACGAGTAAACAAGCAGAGTGCAGCGAGCGTAGTTAGCGTGCTACGTTGGCCGCTAGCCACCGAGTGCTTAAAAGAATAGTTAAGTTATAATAACAAAGGATTAATTATTATTTTAAACAAATGTGGATGTATTGTAAGATTATGTTTTATGAACGTCGTGAGTGTTTTCATTTGACATTATAACTTTCCCAATTTTTATTTAAATTAATCAGTAATTAGCTATTGTAATTTAGAAATGTTCAACATATTTTGTATTAAACTAGGTACCTAAATAATTATTTTCTTTTTTTTTATATAGGTAAAATATTATTAAATATGTTTAGAGATAAACACATTAGGAATTTTAATGAAGAAGTTAAAAAATAAGCCTTTTTAAGACAAATGTAAAATACGACCAATGAAAATTGAAGCCTTGTGCAAGTTGAATAGAAAAAAAACAAAAAACAAAATTTAAAATGATGACTGAGATTGCTATCAAAACACCACTTTCATGATTGGTCAGTGGTATATTTATTTATAAAAAAATCGAACTCTGTGGGAAGTGGTACAGTTGGATGTTTCAGTAGCCATTCAGTGTATTTCAGTCCTATGATGTACTATTCTGGAAGGCACTTGCGACTTGCAGAATGGGCTGGCAGTTTGTATTTTTCACAACTGATTAAATATACCCTCAAAAATACAGCCTTGTGGAAATTACTTTAAAATTATCATTTCGTTGCCAACTTTGGTAATTTCTGGCACGTAGTTATACCGAACCATTGAACCAAGTTTTTCATTTTTAGGCTTATATACTTGTAAATTACAACAACAATTACACCCTTGTGCACAGAATGGTGAAAACGGGAAACAGTCTTATGCCGTATACTGGCAGCAATGAGCTGCAATTCAGGCTGAATTAGTTGTAGTAAGTAGTAGTAGTAAACACAACCGCGTCGGAAAGGCACTATTATGATCAACCGATACAAAATCTATATATATAAAAGAAAGTGGTGTTAGTTACACTATTTATAACTCAAGAACGGCTACACCGATTAGTCTGAAAATTGGTAGGGAGGTAACTTAGAACCGAAAGAAGGACACAGGATACGTTTTATCCTGTTCAATTGTGAGAAAACTGGGAAAAGCAACACTTTAATTTTTACCATACAAACTAAACGGGCGGAACGAAGTTCACGGGAACAGATAGTTAATATTAAAAAAGTTCTAGCTTTGTGCGTCTTAGGTAAATAAAAGGGTAAATTATCACATGCCATATATATCAACTTTTTTTTACCACTAATGTGTCGCCAAACTCGCGGTTTCACCGAGCTTTAAATATCAACTGATGAAAATTATAGAAAAGATCGAAAATGGACAACACTACATAAAGGTTAAAACAAATAGCCTTGAACTTTGGAATCTAGAAACTATAGATTGAATTGGTACGTTGCTGATCTGTGACCGGGTTATTAGGCCTAATCTGTAAGGACTGGAACATCAGAACTCCTGGTAAGAACATGTCTGAGCCAAAAACAGCCTTTATGAAAGCAGAAATACGCAAGATATTCTTCCTCCAAAGTCTTTATTGGTATGACTTACATATTATATGCTCGCCTCTTGCGAGCTGCTAGGCGGATGGTATATTCCACACTAGACCCAAACTAAGTCAGAAAATATTATTCTATACGAACGATACTACGAACTCACAGTGTATCAAATAACTACTATCAATGTTGGGGTTTGATCCGGAATTGTTGAACCGTAATGTGACAGGATCAACAATAGCATCAGCCGAAACACATTAAAGGCTCAATAACTTCAAATCCATCCATCCATTCTGACTTTAGACCGATGATTTTCGACGCGATCCCGTCGTTATTAAACATTCAAAGCAGTTTTGGTTGCTTTTAGCGACCAGTGTGGGCTTTGCCAATCATGGCGGGGTTCACAGGAAATTAATCCACATCGAATACGCTGAAGTAGACATACCATTAATTCGACGTTATTACCTATGACGTTCATGACGTTGTATTGCAAAAAAATGCCTTGTCCTAATCAGATGCATTAGTGCAAGGCATAGTAAAACTTCAAGGCGTACTTTCAAAACTTTTACAATGCAAGACGTCACTGGATATTTGCAACGCACGATCGCAACATCTTTGGGCTCTATATATAAGGTGTATTTTATGACAACGGAGAATCTGTGTAGTTGATACTTTTAAATAAATAATAAAAAATTATGACTCTATGGCAATAGGAAGAAGTGGCACCTTTTAGAGCGAGCTTTCTATCCCGTAGTAAATTATTATTATAATGAATGAATCCTATCCTATTAATATTATAAATGCGAAAGTTTGTACATACATATGGATGTATGGATGTATGGATGTTTGTTACTCTTTCACGCAAAAACTACAAAGCCGATTACGATGAAATTTGGTATGTAGGTAGCTGAAGACCCAGAATAACATATAGGCTACTTTTTATCCCGGAGTTCCCGCGGGATTGGGACTTACGCGGGTGAAACCGCGGGGCGCAGCTAGTAATGAATGAAATAAAATCCCGCCAAAAACATTTTCATGTAAAATGTTACCCAGACGGGACCATATGTCTAGCACTCGCAGTTATTAGATGTCATGTAAAACCGAGCTTCTCATGCTAAACGTTCTAACTGTTAAAGCTATAAATTTTGAACTTTACGTACGTGTCGCCTCTGTGGTCTACCGGTACAGTTTTTGAACATGACTGCATGAGGTCCTGGGTTTGGTTCCCGGGTCGGGCAACAAAAAGAAAAATTGTTTTTCATAATTTTTTAATAAAAAAAATTGCTCGGGATTGGATATGTGCCCAATTGGTGATAGGCTTGCCACCATCACACATAGTGGCTTCAGGTAGTCGTGGGTGCCCTAGTTGTGTCTCTGCCTACCTCTTCGAGAATATGGGCGTGAAGATACTTACTTACTTTTTTTACATATAAATCTAAATAGATGGCTTGGCCGTTTCCTTTCCTTCACAGAGGTTGGCCTTAAGTGAAAAAAAAGTTCACCAATCATCACTTTTCTATTAAGTTATTATATGCATATACTACATCTTCACGCCAAGTTCCCTACGCGATAAGCAGAGAGTATTGAGTGCTAAACCTCACGGATCTGGCAGACCAGCCTTAATTATGAAAAAAAAAACAAAAGTATCTTCACGCCCACATCCCCGAAGAGGTAGGCAGAGGTACAACCAAGGCACCCATGACTAGCTGAAGACACTAAGTCCCACAATGTGATAGGTGGCAAGCCTATCTCCAACCGGGCACATTTCCAATCCCGACCAACATTTTGTAATTAGAAAATTGAAAAAATCCAATTTTTTTTGTTGGCCGACCCAGGACTCGAACCCGGGACCTCATGCGGTCAAGTCCAACACCCGGACCGCTAGACCACAGAGGCGATAGACCTTAATTATGAACCTTATTAAAACTAAGATTTTATAAGATTTTTATAAAAAAACTAGCTGCGCCCCGCGGTTTCACCCGCGTAAGTCCCAATCCCGCGGGAACTCCGGGATAAAAAGTAGCCTATATGTTATTCTGGGTCTTCAGCTACCTACATACCAAATTTCATCGTAATCGGCTTTGTAGTTTTTGCGTGAAAGAGTAACAAACATCCATACATCCATACATACAAACTTTCGCATTTATAATATTAATAGGATAGTAATAAGTGATCTGACTTAAATATTAAAACAAGTGTCAATATTTCTTTGGTGAATATTAATTAAATATTCGCACATCACAATGTGGTAGAATATGTCAGTATGCTTAAATATCTTTATAACAACTTTTTCACACACACATACCGCAAATAAATAAATTTAATTTCACAAGAATAACGTTTGTCCGAGTTAACAAGTAGAAATTTAAGGTAAAATCTTTTCTTAACCACATTTTTGCAATTCAACAATATTAATGTAGCCAATTAGTTTGGGCGCACCATCGAGTAACCAATTTGTTCCGTTTAAAAGCTGTGTACAAAATAAATTGTTACTCGTTGTAAAGCTAACGACTGCTATTGTTAATGTTAAGATGAGAAAAAAATTCAAGGAATTCCTATGTTTAAATTCGAATGAAATTGTTAAATTTACTTTGTCTCGCCAAAAATGTGTACCTACGTACTCTACAAAATAGGAAAGACGGTGAATCGATTGGACTTACCAGAAGTCTAAGACTACAAATATATCCAGGTATATAACCAACTTTTATTTTATTAATAGCTAACGTCCATGCACTAGCCCTAGTGATTCTTTATACTAGTGATTCTTCTTCTTCTTTAATAATTATGGCTTTTGATCGTTTTTCACGACTTACTTTGGCAATGTCAAGTTAGTTAGTTCTTATACAGTCATTAGTTACTATGTACAAAGTTATGTCAGGTTAGGGTCTTGAGTACAGCGCTGGCTTCGTTACTCAAGCTCATCTAGTGAGATTTGACGGCAGCCAGGAAATAGACGATACACTCATTTCTTCATTATTATTTCGTTTGTGCACTTTAACTAAACAAAATTAATCTAATTTCCGCCTAAATTAATCAATATAAACACTAAGTTCAATAATAATAAAAAAATACGACCATCTTCATTCACGATGGTGCCAAAACTCTAGTAGTGATTCTTGAGTAGTGATCTATCACTCGGATTGGTACCACCGCCTTACCTATTTATGCCGCAAAAACGTCAGTCCTTGCCGTTGCCGTTGTTCTGGTTCGGAGGGTAAGGTAGCCGGTAAACTTAATTTTACTCTTGGCCTATCATCCCGGCCTCAGGTTGGCAACGCACCATTACTACCTTCAGAGTCTCTAAGCGGCGTGAATTTCTTAACACTAGGAAATTCGTCTGCTAAAAAAAAATATGTAATTCATTGTATGTGGTGCAAAATACAACCCCAGTGGCCAGTATGTACAATTCCAATGCACATACGAGGATGAAATTTGCACGTCTTTCGATATCCAATGCGGTCTCTGTTAAAGGCTAACACCACGTCATTAGCGAATGTTTGATCATAAATATCCATTTTTTCACTCTTCTTAACCGACCGAGTAGTGGGTCTGGATGTCCTTCCTTTACACAAATTTCGTCGTATCTCTGGTAATAGTTTTATGAGAATACCTTAATTTACTCGTCTAGTCACTCAGGTTGATTTCTGTAAACTTTTTTATGAGATCTATTATCTTATAATATAAATATCTATTGGCCGCCTAGGTGGTCGAGTGGCTAGCGTACTCGCCTAACTGCATCGACGAATTGCGAGGCTCGGGTTCGATTCCCGTCGGGGGCAGGCATTTAGTTGTATGCATTTTTGGGTCTGGGTGTTTATTAAATGTATTCTGGTATCTACTTAAATATTTCTATGTATTAGTATCGTTGACTAACACCCATTTACTTTAAGGTTAGATTCAATTAAAAAAAAACAAAAAATGTATATATTATTGTGTTAATATTAAATAAATTGAACTTCGAGTAATTCAAAAAAATTGGATTTAAAACTAAGATTTAATTTTAAGCAAGATAAAACAGCACGTTCGAATTTTGTTTTGTTAACCATGTGTTCCATTATGCTCCTATTTATTTACCGAATGATCCTTGGATTTTATTATTTTGTACCCATCAGTATTATCATCTGTAAGATTTTCGGGTATGATAATTGTGATTTAGTTAGTATTATTTAATTTTTTACCGTCTTGTCATTTGTGGTTTGTTTTATGACTATTTAGACACTTACATACTCTTACATACTTTTTCTCTTGCAGATTTCTAGTTAAGCTTTTTAGTCTCAAATTCTCAGTTTTCTTTCTGGTTCAGTGATCTACTATCTTCTGCGATCTTGGTATCGGTACTGCATTCAGAATTCTTCCCCCATTCTATTAATCTTTTTTTTTCAGTACAGCAATCTCTTTCGTCCACCAAGGTAAGTGTATTCTATTTTCGTTATTATAGTTGTTATCCTACTCTTGCATGTTTATAGTTATATATTCGTCTATATTTATTTCTAGCTCATCTGCGTGTTTAGTGTTTATTTCTATTGTTTCCTTTTTCAGTTTGTTTCTTTAAATAAATTGGTCGGTTTTCTCATTAAACTTTATTCAATTTATTTTTGGTGTAGAATGTACGTGGATTAATTTTATATCGATTCTTTTAAGTTATACAAATTACGTATATTTTATATATCACGGCGTAATTGTTGGAGCTTGTCATATCAACTCTCAAATCTTCTACTCATGTGGTTTTTGCAATTTGTAGATCTGAGGTGAAACTACAATACTTTCTAGTACTTTATCTTTATAGATGGCAGGTTTGACGACTTTTAGTACTTGCATTCCTATTTTCTCTGTGTGCAATTCGTATCTCTACCCACGATGGTGACTCTCACTCATTATTATTTTTAAGGTCTTTTAACTTCACCAGTGCGTATTTATATGAATATTATCTAGTTTGAACTAGCTGGTTCGGTCTTGTAGAAGGAATGGTTGATGAAAGGTTGACAAAGGAGATAAATAATGTGAATGTGGATGGATATAGGTACAGGAGGAAATCTCGGTTGATATTTCACGATCAAATCGCTTGGATAATACATTTCACATGTTGGTGTTGTCAAGAGTCTCCGAAACCGGCGTCTTGTGTGTATGAAAAGGGTAATGAATGTAGAGGAGAGTAGAAAGGTCTGCAAGGATCGTGAGATTTGGAACTCGATATCCTCTGCCTACTCAGTAAGTGACTTGGAGTAAAGATATGTCAATATTTTGTATTGAATATATAAATATGTCACTATGTAATGTCAAAGTGAAAATGTAAAAAAAATAATACAATACCGTTGCTGAATATTTCTCGGATAAGAGCGCATTGTATTAATAATTGCTTCTCGTACCCATCTCTTATTACACACTTATCTCTTATTACACATTAAATTATTAGAAATACATTACACATGATTATTATTAATAATGATGTGTAATGTATTTCTAATAATTTGTAAAGAATAAGGAAAAAGAAGATAAGAGCGCAGTGCTTCTTGCCGGATCTTCTCAGAGTGTGGCTGCGTTTCGATCCGGTGGTAGTAGTATTACATAGACTCGTCACAAGTGCCTCCTGTTAGGTAATCTATAAAATAAAAATGAATCGCTAAATGTGTTGGTAAGCACATAACTTCTGAACGACGGGACCGATTTGTCTAATTCTTATTTCGTTTTTGTTAGTTATTATCAGGACATCGTTTTTATGAAGAGAAAAACCGTAAAAGTTGCAGGGAAAATGGGAAAAATATTTATTAATTATTTCCCATACTGAACAGGCGGAACGAAGTTCGCCGGGACAGCTAGTCTATAATATAAAAATGAATCGCTAAATGTGTTGGTAAGCGCATAACTTCCGAACGACTGGACCGATTTGTCTAATTAATTTTTTGTTGTGTTAGTTATTATCAGGAGAAGGTTCTTACCAAAAGAAAAGCCGGGAAAGTTGCAGTCAAAGTGGGAAAAATAATACTTTATTATTTCTCATACTGAACGGGTGAAACGAAGTTCGCCGGGACAGCTAGTTGTGAATAAAAATATTTTCTATTATTTTCTAGTTGGCCTAGTCTAAACTGGTTTGTTTTATTGGGATTATTACAAACTAGTTTAGCCCAGGCTATAGCGGTTAATTTCATCGCATATAGGAAATAGTAGTTTAACTAAAACTACTTAGTCCTGAAATCGATCTTGGCTTGTAACATAAACGAGTGAATGAGTTTTTTTAATTTAGTTTAGTTAATTGTAAAAAATAATATAATTATTAAAAATATAGGCCTTTCTGAACTTTAATATCATACGGATGATCTACACGAAATAGGACGTCGTGATCTTAAACAGAATACAAAGAAGTCTTGAGTACATATTAAAACAATTTTACTTTTCGTTTAGAAACCAAAATATAACTGTTAACAGTATGCCACTTTAAAATCAAATTTCTTTAATATCATGAATACAATGTTTTAACACTATTATTCTATTAGCTAACTTCCCTTTATACTTTTATATCTAAAGGAAATGTGTAGTATTTTACGAGATTGAAAGTTAAACATACCAATTTTAAACAATAACACACGTTGTTTTTTGACCCCAAAGGTTGTAATGGCGCAATACCAAACTGCGGCTGAATGTAAAGCCTCATGTATAAAGT
The DNA here is from genome assembly GCA_002245505.1 of Calephelis nemesis. Classification (NCBI taxonomy): domain Eukaryota; kingdom Metazoa; phylum Arthropoda; class Insecta; order Lepidoptera; family Riodinidae; genus Calephelis; species Calephelis nemesis. Next base: position 13,569 of record NJDD01005584.1, read on the forward strand.
ATTCCGGCTGCCCTTCCCTTTATAACCACAGTACAGTGGCGAGGCCTGATAGCGTCAGTGCATACGTATGATACTCCAGATTCGTATTGTTTTTAATAAAAAATAAAATTTAAACACATATTATTTATTCCATTGCTTTAAGAATCAAAAATATTCAGCAAATACGAAATGTGCTTAATTGTCAAGTTTTTGAGCCGTTTTCCTTTCCTTCACTATCGAACGCTTCGTTGGCCGAAGGTTAGCGTACACGCACAGGCTCGTTGAGGTTCAGAGCCGTTTGTCTACTAATATGCGTTTTTGGGTATGGTTGTATATTGTGTAGTAAACAAATTCCTCTGTCTATATAAAGTTTCTTTTATGTATTACAAACGTTTTAAAACACAAGCATATAATTTCTTTACTAAGAGATTAGATCAATAAGTGCATTTTGTACAGAGTAACATCTATATATATAAAAGAAAGTGGTATTAATTACACTATTTATAACTCAAGAACGGCTGAGCCGATTAGGCTGAAAATTGGTGTGGAGGTAGCTTAGAACCGGTAGAAGGACAAAGTATACTTTTTATCTTGATCGATTTTGAGGAAACTGTGAAAAATAACTTTTTAGTTTTTATAAATTTTAAAGAAATAAAAAAATTCTCCCTAGACAGGATTTGAACCTGAAACTGAAACAAACTGAACGGACGCAACAAAGTTCGGAAAAGCTTGTTTTTACTAAAAATAATTTGTTCTCCTTGGAAGCGACATATTTACATCGCAAACTGAAACAAGTTATACAATAAATGTTGTGAATTCAACATGGTTTCAAACTTTACTTCGCACGCGTGAATATTTTATACACATTTCGAGTTTGATGTTTTGACTTTTTCCGTATAAAAGAAAGTTTTAGTTAAAAACTCACAACATATAAAATCGTGTTACATACCTACGTTTAAGTATACTCTTTTTTTTATAGAAGAGGAGGCAAACCAGCAGGTGGGTCACCTGATGGAAAGTGATCACCTCCGCCCACTAACATCCGCAACACCAGGAGTATCACAGATGCGTTGCCGACCTTTAAGGAATGAGTACGCTCTTTTCTTGAAGGTCCCTAAGTCATAATTGTTTGGGAATACCGCCCTCGGTAACTGATTCCACAAAGGTGTTATACGGGGTAAAAAATGTCTTCGGAATCGCACAGTTGTAGATCGCCACGCATCTAGGTGATGGGCATGATACCTTAAACTCTGACGCGATGTCCGAAGGTGGAAATCAGCGGCTGGAATTAAACCAAACAACTCCTCAGAGCATTCCCCATGACAGATGCGGTAGAGAACACTGAGTGACCCAACATCTCTACGCAATGTTAAGGAATCAAGCCGATTGGTAATTGCCCGGTCATTGACAATTCGAATTGCTCTACGTTGAATGCGGTCAAATGGAAGGAGCTGGTACTGTGGAGCCCCTGCCCAGAGGTGAGAACAGTACTCCATATGAGGCCGAATTTGCGCTTTATATAGTTGCAAGTTTATATAGTTGCACTCAACTTTTTTAAGTTTCTATACAGTGAAATCAAGGAGAAAGTGCGGTTGGAAGAATGTATTAATATAAATATGAGAAAGAACATGCTTCATTCGATTGTGTGAAAAGAAAGGCAGATTAAAGATTACAGTTTATTTAAAAATAATAACAAAAATCAGGGCACGACCGTTTTGAATATTACAACACTATATTACGAAGATTTTTACATTTAGTAACTCCTTTATAAGAGTAAGTTTTTGTAAGACGAAGAGTCGTTTTAAATGTTTTAGTCATAAATTGTTTAGTAAATAAGTATCTTCATATCCCCGAAAAGGTAGGCAGAGGCAAAACCGGGGCAAAGTCCCACAACGTGATAGGTGGCAACTCTATCGTCAACCGGAACATATCCAATCCCGAGCATCATTTTCTTTTTGTTAAACGATCCACAAATCGAACCCGGGACCTCATGCAGTCAAGTCCAACACTTGAGCCGCTACACTACGAGGAGATTCTTATTATGTATTATCATTAGTGTAATTATTAGTATTAGTATTTTTATTGATATAATTCTTCTTAAACTCTGTTAAAAACATTTTTAAACGCCATGTAAATGACTTCCACAGTACTAGTTCATACTTTATAAATGTTTGCATTAAGTATGTTAAATTCTGCAAAATTCGCATTAAACATAATAAAGTTGAACGATTTTTACAAGATGTGGTCACATTCACAGAAATTTACAGATTGAATGCTTATAGATAAAATATTAATATACTCCTAGCGGAGGTTACTTACATACAGAAAAAAAGAGTTCTGACTGGAGACTGTAACACAACAGATAAACACGCGAATGGGATAGTCTTAAGTGTGTGTAGAAACATAGATTGACATTCCACGGACCAGGACCAAATCGCTTAGATTTTGTCGAAAGTGTTGTAGCAGAGTCACCAATAGCGCCGTAATTACAAAAATAATAATGAATATGGCGCAGGTGGGAATAGCGAAACTTGGTACCCAATCTCATCCTAAAGGGACTTGGTGTTACGATTAGTATTTGTCTGTGAGTTTGTATGTATGTTCTTTATTTTATTGAACACTTTTTATTACAAGTCACCGTATATGATTTGTTACTAAGGATAGCATAATCTAGATAATTTTAATTTTCAGTATCTGATTGTTAGTTACTGTAATGTACCGTCAGTAACTATTAGTGTAGTTCTGCCTTGGCATTAAATGTAAGATAGTTCATAAATTTATATACGAGTATTAGGATTCCAGGCTTCTGTTGGCAACGCATGATTAGCATTTTCTTTTCTGCGATGTTAATTTAGAAAGTTAGCCTACTTGTCTTCTTTTGTTTTGTATAAAAAAAATAGTATGTAACGTATTCCAGCACGTAGTCGTGAATACTAAAAAAAATTACACGTACGTGTTTGACGCATTCAGAGACAGGGATACACATTTTCGCAATTACAACACACATATACAATACGTTTTTCCATGATATAGCTCGAATTTTAAAGTTCTAAACAAATAAATATATTTTAGAACATATTCGTTGCTGCTTAATTAATTAAAATCCGTTTTGCTTTCTTGGTGAATAATTTAATATACTTACTCAAACTAAAACTCAAATTACACTAATTTTAAAGGTAAGTTATTTTACATATAACAAATCAAACTTAATGTTACTTACTTATGCTATTTTCCATCTAGAGACATAACAGACAGAATAAACTTAATAAGTGACATTTGTGAATGTGAAACCCTTGTTTCTTTCAAAAATAAATTAAAGGAACATTTTCTTAGAGTTATTTAGCTTTGTTTGTGTAGGTAGTTATATTCCAGTATGTATTATGTTTAGTATGTAATTGTATTATATATGTAGTTATTTTTAGTATAGTTTTGTACACCAGGTCTACATGTAACGGGTTGGCTGGAAGAAATTTCATTCATTAGAGATAAGCTCGCCCTTTGTACTTAAGTTTATTTTAGTCTTAAATTTTTCTGTAATTTTCGTTGTATACAATCAAGGGTTAGTAATAATAATAATAAGTCAAAACTTAACTGTTCTCTTTTTAAACGTTTTGTACATACATAAATAAAAAGTATTAACAAGATATGTTTAGGGATAGTATGATAGAATAACAATCATAAAGTGGATAGTGGATAAAGTGGAGTGGGTAATCAAGTAATAGTGTCGGGAAACACTAAAACAAAGAAACACCAACAAAATTAGGGAAAAACCTGTATATTAACAAATGTTCATTGTAGGTCTTTAGATAGCAGAAATTTTAAATCAAAATCAAATATAAAAATTGTAAAGAAAATGAAAATAGCAATTGTAATGAAAAAAGTATTTTTCTTAGCTTGCACAAACCAAATACAAAAACAAACTTTAAAGTAGATATCTAACAAATAAAATTCTTCATCAATTGATATAAGGATAAATGAAAGTTAAATCATTTTTAAACCTCGACGCTAACAAATGGAATAAGTTTGAATCCATTGTCTATCTGTGACGTCTTGTTTTCCAAACGAATGATCGGCAATAGGTTTATCTAGGTCGGTTAGGCAGTCTAAACTAGACTGAAATACAATCAGCTTTTTTTAAACTGCATAGAACCCTTATAATCGTATACACTTTATTGTCAGTTGTTAAGTCCTTCTACGAAGATGCTTTTTTCTCAAAAGCGCGTGGAAGTGTCAACCTAATTTATAAATACTCAAGTCTGTTGGAGCTATGAAAGAATGAATTTTAAATACACCGCAATCTAAATAGCGACAAGCGACATAAACTGTATATGTCGCTTTTTCAACAAATTTTTGAATCTCGCAAGGGAATCATTTTTTTTATTAAAGGAAAAATTGCAAAAACTGTACATTTTAAGGAACATGATATAACAAAACATCATGATGAGTGAACTTTTAATTGTATACCTACAGGTTTGTACGTAACTCGGTGCGCGAGTTGTATTATCAAATGTCCTGATGTTTTTTCTTGTAGTATGACAGCATGTGACAAGCATACAGGTCTCCTTACTCTAAGAAATAGCTGTGGCCTATAAACACCACAGATGTTGTAGGTGCTTTGCTTTGCTGTAGCTAAAATCTTGGGCCTGTTGTGCAAGACTACCGACTGCTACACTTCCCTCCAGACTAGCACGTGGCTATGTCATTATTGTCAGAAATAGATAAAGCTGTGGATCATAATCCCGGACAGACAGACAGGCAGACAGACTACTACTACTAATTTTGTAAAATGCTCTCATGTTTAATTTCAAATAAGTAAATTTTATTTTTATTGTATGTGATAAACTGATGGTAAGTGACAACCGTGGCTTATTGACACCACACATGTTCTGCTGTCCTGCAGTCGGGATGTTAGGCCTATTGTACAAGTCTACCAACTATTCCGGACCGGCACATGGTAGGGTCATTATGGTGGCAGGAATATGTAAGACGGCAGATCCCCACCCGTACAAGTTACTGCTCAGCACTCAATCACCAATGATCTTGATAATACTACCTACCTACATTTTAACTAGTGCTCATCTCGTACATGGGGCAGACTAAAAGTTTTGCACTTCTAGCTAATCGTTTTTAAAATTGAATTTCGAATGTTATATTTTTAAAACCTTGCAACCTTCTTAGTAATAAAAAAACAACTGGCGGGAAATAATTTGTAATTTTTTTTATCACACATCAAATTTTTACGTATGAAACGAAAATGGAATTAAGTCGAAAAGATTTTAGAGCGATGATTTTTTATGATTTTAAAAGTTCTCTTTCTCTGCAAGACTGTGCCGTTCGTCTTCAAAATCTTTTTGAGAGAGAAGCACCTTGTTTGAGCACCGTTAGGCGATGGTTTGCTGAATTTGAGAGAGGTCGAGTTTCTTTACATGACGAGTTTCGTAAAGAGCGGCCTTCAAACTGACGTCAACGAAAATAATGTGGTTAGTTGAAGAAAACCCCTCTGTTACTGTTTATGACATTGTCACAAGAGACAAAACGTGGATTTATTGTTTTGAACCCTAGAGAAAACAGCGATCATGTGAATGGGTGTTTGAAAATGAGAACAGGTTAACTTTTTTTGGTCTATGGCAACCCTAACTGACAGTTCGTATAAAAGTGTCTGTCACATTTAAAAGTTTTTAATTTATTTTCATAGTATCATTGGAGTTAATTCTAATTCTTCACTGTTATTTTTGTTTTTAATAAAGTGACATATTAATATACTTCTTCAAACATGGCCAACAAAACAAAGTTATTTTTAGCTTCCGAAAAAGTACATCTTGCATTGCCCCGACCTAGCACCCTGTGATTTCTGTGTTTTCCCCAAAATCAAACATTTGATGAGAGGTTTTACTTTTACCAACTCCAAAAAGGCAGTCATGGCGTTCAATCATCAAGAAAACATGCTTAAAGATCTGTTTTCCTCCTGTTTCAAAAACCGGTTCGATCGCAAGAAAAAATATTTATAATATAAAGAAAATTATTTTAAAAATCAATAAACATAATATTTTGTGTTTGCTATGACATGCTGTTTTTTAAGTTACGCTAAACTTACAGCGTGACCTACGTACAAGCTGCCCAGCATAGCATAAACTTCTCAGCGGACCTGAACCTGAGCTAGGAATTCCGTTATTTAAACCACGATTGCAATAAATATTAACTAAAATAAATTTTCAAAGATAACTTCGATGGTTTACGATTTTTAATATACTCTACAATTTATCTAAAACACTTTTTTAGATCTTTAATATTTCTAAGCAAAATATAAAATTTTTATTATGTTTGTCAAGATCGTGGTGAAAAGGTTTGCAGTGGAGTCGTAAAGGTTTATCACGTCTAGAAAGTTCTGAAATTATTTATTTAAAAGTTTGTCAAGTAAAATGAAATTAAGCAAAAGATGTTCCTTTGGGATTTGTGTCAAGTGCTTGCACAGAAAATAAGTTTGAGATACTCTGTATCTAAAATTGAGTAATATATGGAAAAGGTACTCTTCTAGATTATTAAGCAGTTGTAGTACTTATAATTAGATACGATGATTAATGTAACCTAATAACAAACGGCCTTACGGCCGCACTCAGAGACGTGAGGTGACTTTTAATCGGTCATTAAGACGACATTTTTAATATTAACCTCCAGAAAGCTAATTATACTGTAAACTTTTTTTTATGATTTTCATATTTCATATTTCATATGATTTGACAAACAAGCAGTCGGATTTCCTGATGGTAAGAAATTCCCGCCGACTAGAGACGGTAATGGTGCGTTGCGAACCTGAGGCCAAGATGTAAGGCCTCGAGCAAAAGTAAGTTTACCGGCTACCTTACCCTCCGAACCGGAACACGTCATGACGTTATGGCGGCAGGAGTAGGTAAGGCGGTGATACCAATCCGGGCGAGTCACTGCGAAACTCTACCACCTAGTAAGATGTCACGGTGTTATTGACGGTAAGCCTATGCTCGCCTTTTAAGGGCTGCCTGGCACAGAAAAGCAGAATATAGATGGTCTATTCTGCAAAGGAGCCCGGACTAACACCAATTATACTGTAAACCTTTACAGTCAACGTAGGTCAAATATTTCAGTTGTTTTTTCTAAACATTATATCTTGACTTTTGATATTTTTTGATAAAATACTCGCTTTTTGAGTTTTTTTGTTTAAAAATTAAATAAAAACTTGCTCTGGAGGTAGGTCGAAAATTCTTTGCTTTGAGTAAGATTCTTCTTTAAATTCACAAACAAAGATCTGACGATATTTTCAAATGCTGCTGACTCACTCTAAGGGACTGTCTGCTCCTTCATTATATGTCTTTGTCAATTGAGATCATGAGCCTCTCAAAAGAGAGGGTTAGAATAATTCAGCAGGATTCGGAAACAACATCTAGTCTTTGTTTGGAGTGTTACCCCCAGTAGTAATATTCTTGATGTTAACAAATACATTTTTTTCATTTTTCAACAGGAAGAGCATATATTAAGTTTGTCTAAATACAGGTTTCAAATAACATTAAAAAGATAAATTATGTTAAGGATCATAAGCTTAAGGTTTCAATTACATTAATTACTCTAAAATAATAGGTTTAAGAGAGTTAATGTGAATAATTTTCGATTTTAATTTATGTTATCTTTATCAACATTACCCCCGAATTAATTCTGATTGTCATTTATATATCCAGGGTACCATTTTCTGCTTTAAGCTATTTCACACAATCTTTTTTATTATACTTAACTATACTGTTTTATATTTTGTGCTGAAAATTTGTTTATATTTATATAATAGTGGAGTGGTCATTTTCCCTCATAGTCGTGTCAGACATCAGAGACAAAAACATTCAAATGTAAATTATACAGAAACTTTTCCTCAAAAACTGTCCCGGCAGTTACTTTTGCTTTTTGTTATTTCTTAGCGGAGGGTTAAATTTTTAGTAACATAAAATAAGGTGGTTGCTAGAATGGCTAATTTTAAGAAGCTTATTATAAGTAACTAATTTTAGATTTGTAAACAATAAACGTGAGTTTTATTGGTTTTTTTTTTCGCAATTAACTCAAAAAGCAGATATTCTATCAAAAGTTTAACTGTAACTATAAGAAAAAACGAATTGAAATGTATGACCCATTTTGGCAGTATACCTAGTACAATTAATAAGTAATCGCTTTCTGAAGTTTGAATATTATTTGGCCAAGGAAAAGGTATAGTAGTGTGCACTGCAATATTAGGTATAGTAGCAACACTATGTATAGAATGTAAGACCTAAGATGTAGGTACACTACTACAAGCAAACAAGAAAAGATAAACACAAATATAAACGGTGAAATTCTAAGGTGAAATAACCCAAAATGTTGTTGTTTTAAAATTTAATACTATTACCGGCGGATAAATTGTATATGATTATAATATTTTTTTGAATAATTTTAACATGAAAGTTTTTTTTAATTAGTTAATTAAAAAAAATCTTAATTGGAAAAAACACATTTTCCATTGTTGCCCGACCCGGGAATTGCACCAGGGACCTCATGAAGTCAAGACCAACACTTGGAGCGCTAAACCACAGAGGTGACATATGTCTATCACTTTTTTAATTTTAGCCAAAAAAACACTCCAAGAAGTAGGAACATTCCAAATTAAAATCATCTAACGGCGCAGGGTCAATTCTGGAACAAAGCCTCTGAAGAACCTTAAGTTTTAACGCACGCATATGGCTTTATGTACTTATAAGTCTCCACAGTCCTTGAGGGATATACTTGTCTATCTTCTTGGTAGTCGTAAATACACGAAGTCTGTATGAATAAAACAAGTTATTATTATTGTTTATTACACACAAATCTAAATTTAAGTTAATGATGAAATCTACCTACCAATAGCTTTAGGCAAAATTATAATCATAACATATCCATGACAAACAATGTAATGTTAATCGTGTGCTTGTGTATTCAAGTCAAAATGGTTTCTAAATACATTGTTATTAAATTTTAATGCATGTAAATTACGCGTCACGTTGTTTGGCAGCGATGGGCTCCTAAATTACTTAACCGATCTAAATCAAATTTGCACACCGTGTGCAGTTTGTATCGACTTGTAAGATAGGGTAGCTTACATATCAATTATATAATAAATGCAAAAGTTTGTCTATTTCTTTATTATTCCTTCACAGAAATACTGCTGATACGATTTTCATGAACTTTGACACACACATAGAGGGTACTTGGATTAACACACAGGATAGTTTTTACCCCGAAAAAAATATTTCTGTGGGACGATTAAATGCGCAAGCAATGTCGCGGGTGACAGCTAGTCTTATGCATAAAAACAAATGAATAGTGTTTTCTAGACAATTATTTGTTGTTCTTGTTATATCAAAAATCCCTAATGTTAAATATAAATCTAAATTAATAAGGTTTAAAGGGTTGTCGGACAGAGAACACACCGAAGACATAAGACCGCCTTTCCGCTATCATCATCCTAGCGTTAATCTGTTAACCCTCACGTTGTGACTTTAAGAGCTTTCCTACGGCTACTTCTGCACCTCGCGTGATCTTCGATATTCTTAATAAATCCATGGTACACGATAACTACCTTAACGTTACATGATTTCCAGATTTCACAACGTTAAGAAGTTTGAAAAAAAAACGTTATCTTTCCTATTTAATCTTTCATTAATTTACTAATGCAAATATTACAAAAATGGTGTTAAATATTATATTTGTGGACACAAAATAAAATGTCTTTGTTATTTCATTTCAAAAGGACATGCGACGTGTGAAAGCATTTGCATCCGTAATTTCCAAAATAAAACTATGTCAAAGCTTATCGAACGATCAGAAAGAAGAATTAATTGAAGCGTTGATCAAACGCACCCTCTCATCAACTCATGCAGTCCGCTTCAGATGTCAAAGATAGAGTATGGTACGTACTGAAACGCTCAGTACCTGACCGGCTTTGTTTTCGAGTGTGCTCATTAAGGATTTGCTCTCGCTTTGCGTGAAAAATTCTGTACGAAACGCCGACGACCCACTTCAACGAATAAAGCGGAGTTCACAACGGCTACTATTAAATTCTTTGGCGGAGCGTCTTAATAGGTATTAGAGTTCTTATATTCTTTGACGTCCTATTTAAAATTTTAATTTGTCAAAATATTGGAACGAAGATCCTTACGACAGGCTCAAAAGAAATAGCGATTTTACTACACGATCGAACTTAAAAAAATGAGATATTAAAACTTTAAGAAAAAGTCTGTGGAATAAAACCGTTTAGTGAGACGTGCGCAAGCGCGACTGTCGTATACACAAGCAATTAATGTATAATACATTTCTCTTTCTCCCTCTTCCTTTTCGTTCACTCATCCCTTCTCTCACTATTACCACTCCACCCTGCCAATGCATAATATATATTCACGAAATGTGTCGATTCTACATTAGCCGAAGGAATTTTGTTCCCTCCTGGTGTCCCACGACACCACATCTTTTTTTATTTATGTTCAACAGGTTTTACTGAATAAATACTCATCGCCTTTTAAAATACTAATTTTATTGATTGTTAAGCTAAAATACGAATAACTTAAAGTTAAAAGATAATTGAAAAAAAATACATAAATAATACAAATCTGCAACCCTAAGAAACATGCAAAACATGAATGTCACACTTTCTAAGCCTTTCGAGATCGATAAACTTATATCAATAATAAAAAAGTAAGTACCATCATGTCCTTATCCCTACAAAGGTAAGCACAGGTACTATTACAGAGGTGCAAACCACAATGTTGTGGAATATGTTGGTATATTAAATATCTTTGTAACCAATTCTTAACAGACGTAATTTACAAATAAATAAATATTTTAAGCTGGACACTTACTGTTAGCCGTAGGTACTTAAATACCATAATATGAAAACTATCGCCAACCGAACACATTCTATCCTGGGCAAAAGTTGTTTTGATTAGGACATTGAAAAAATACGCTCAACCCGGGTACCTAACCAGACATCTCAAGCAAGATAATGATTTACAGGTTTAATAATAAATTAATAACAACAAACTAGATTTGATCACGGGGAACCGAACTGAGTCTACTTGTATGGGATAAAGTTACTTTAAAGGCTTGACATAATGCTATCATCCAAATGAATTTGCAAATAGCGAACACTATTAAAAAGCTTTATTGGTTCAAGAAAGTACATGAATAAAACCCAAAAAATACAAGAAATTCTAAGCGTTAATGTTATATAGTCATAGCTTTATCTCGTTGTCAGTGTGTGACATATTGAAATATGTCACACACTACCTATTAAAAATAACAGCATTGTACGTATTTTAGTCATTAAGCTAAAGACTACTAGAGGTAACACTCCTAACAAAGATTAGATGTCAATTTCCAAATACTGATCTCATTCTAATGTACTGACCTCACTTTTGCCTTTGTTAATCGACATCACAAGAGTCTCAAAACGAGAGAACGTTAAACTAAAATGAGTTAAAAATATTGGAAATTAATATCAGTTCTTTGTTAGTCATCGTATGAACTCTATATGAATGACATGTATTTTTATATACATATAAATAAATATGTACCTACTTTATTGATCATCAATCACATCATGCCTAAGAGAGTGGACCGGTTTTTTTAATCCTTTGTTAGTTGTTTCAGATAATTTCGAGAGAAGGTTCTTGCAATAGAATATAATATTGAGTTTAGCGGAACTACAAAATTTACAGTCGACTGGCTAAGACAGAACAACGTCAGTCAGGGCAGTAGGTACTTGATAATACAATATTCACCATCAGCACATAACAAATAATAATATGTATAATCAGGAAGTGAATGTAGTAAAGAAGTACTGACAGTTTCGTCCGCGTGCTAATTTTCACATAAGTTTCACGTAAATTGTAACTGAAACTCATAAACTTACAACTAACTATCACTTTTTGCATTTAGTTTTTGTGTATTACCTACTTAATACACAAAAAGATAAGCTTTCAAATCGACAAAAATTAAATCAAATTGAATTGAACCTACTTCAAATAAAGAAGGATGTTATATAATATGTTCGACTCCTTACTTTTTGTAATTGTGTTAATCGGTTTCTCCGTTATTTCTGAACTTATTTTAAAAACTCTAGATTTTGGAATGAGTACACTTCCGAAGTAGTCCCATTCCTGCCAAATCTGGATTTGATAATGGAATTAAATTAGATGACTTACTCATTGAAATTTAAATCTGTTTTGAGGTTACAATTAGTATCCTTATTTTTGTGCTTATATCACAACTAGACACACAACATAATCAACATAATATAACATACAAATGACAATCTTCGAGGCTATGTCAGTTAGAAGCCAGGATTAATGCATAAAGTAGTCAAATCGAATCAGGAAATTTCTCGACGTTTAATTAAGAGGCAAACAAAATTTGGGTTTCCAAACTCCCGTAAATTACTCTGCGGGTGCTCACTACTTTCAAACTAGGTTGCACTTAAAAATTCATGAAATGCACGAGTATTTTCATTAAAATCTCATCGTAGGATCGCGCGGACCCTCCAGGCCCCTCACTGCCTTCTAATCAACCGGCTGAAGTGCGTACACTTATGGAGTGGCTTTTAAAACATCAAACGCGTGCACCCCAAAGAGATTGAGGACGCGAAAATTATTTATTAGTTGCGGCAAGAAGATTATGGCATCTGATATGACATTCTTCTTTAACGCAAAATAAGCCCCTTGACTTGGTAATTGGCAGGTTTTAGATGTAATAAGTATATTTGTAAATAAGTATTTGTACAAAATTACTTCTTTCAGCTCAGTGATTAACAGATATGAAATAAAGAATATACTTTAGCTATAACTTTCTACGTAAAATTTATAGCTAATAACATAATATTATCTTAAGGTATGCATGAAATGGATCTGAGGTTTTAGAAGTTATTTAGTTTGTCTTTTTGAAGTTCGTTAATAGTGCTGTGAAATGAAATTTGTGTTTTCTGAATATGACATATTTATGTATGCTAATACTTTATAAATATTTATGTTATTGAATAGTTTAGATTTTAACATTTAAACAACATGTTAAGGCATTTATATATTTTATCAGATCATAATTGTAATCATATTGTATTATTGTATGTAGTATATTGTATATTGTAATTGAAATCATAATTGTAGGTACAAACAATTTAACGAGAGATTAAATTTAATCCGATCTGCCAAAAACTAGCAATCTGCCATAAAGCAGTCAGTCAGAAAAAACGGCAAAGCTAACTTCGAGTCAGTTTATGATTTTAGGATTCTAGGATTAGGATTTGGAATCTAGGGTTTTAGCCTCCGTTTCCAAACCTAACCAGTCAGGAGAAGAAAGTTTGGTAAAGAGATATAATCATTTTATTTTTACATTGTTAAACGGCATTATATAATAATTATTTTAGTGGACTCCGGGTATGAAGCATCTACAAAAGTGTAAGGGCCTGCATTATAATGAAAAGTTTTCCTCGAAGATGAGGAATTTTCGTCCATTCTGATAAAGCAATAAAATGATAGAAGGAAAGAAATAAAGTACATTTCTTATTTTACTTGTAATAGTCGTCGTTTTTCTCTTGATCTTTTGTCGGTCTTAATTTTATAAACAACAGCCGTTCCTTAGATTAATTTTAGAAATTCAATTTATTTTAGCGATTCTATTTGTATCATAGCAACTTAATCTGCTGTATTCGGTATACCAGCACCCATGATCCTAGCAACCTAGAGAGTTAAAGACCTTCGGTTTGGCTCTAATACACTGCTTCTCGCATGGCTCGCATTTCCTATTATTACGGACGAGATATTTCCCAAGGTGCGTTTCTGCGAAATGTTCCTTCTCCCTGCGCAAACTCACGCATCATGAAAAACTTGTATAGTAATGCGTCTTTCTTTACGTTGTCATTGTCACAAACATTTGAAAGTGTATATTTACTAAGTGACGTATTGCTATAAAATCCATCTTCATTTAAGAAACGTTTCACGACAGGTCCTAAGGTGTTAGAATGAGTTGAATAAATATTTTAGTTTGGTAAATATACTTTACTTACTGAGTTCTCTAAAATTATATCATTTTATTATTTAGTATTTTTTATGATATGTCTCAAATGCAGATAAGATTAAGCCAATAATAGTAAAAAAAACTCTGGCCAAATTATACAAATTGAATTACTTGCTATCGTCGGCACTTGGTGGAATTTCATTGTATATAAACGTTTTTTTGGAGATTACACTTGTACTTATCCACTGTATACTTTATTTAATTCTTTCTTAGCCAACGGTTACTTTTTAGCCAACCGGTTTCACTTTTTACAGCATCATCAGAGCTTTAAAACTAAAGACACAAAAGTACTTTTTTGATTTAACGTTCAACACCTATTTGGTTAGATGTTACAAATTGAACCTAACCACAGAGTAAGCAAGTTATTTGGTTGTGTTTTGGGTATTAGTCAACGACACTTATTCACAGAATTACTATATTCTAAGGATAGTTTTAAGATTTGGAAATTTTTATCCAAAAAATTAAAGTTGTTTTCTGAACACTACTTTTTCAAACTATTAATTTTCCCTTATTTTAAAAAATGAAGTAGTATTGGCTTTTAAAGGGTCCAAAATAAAAACATTTGTAACGTTTATTATATTTTCTTCGTTTGGAGTACGCACTGCAACAAAAAGAAATATTGCTAAACTTATTATCATGATCATCATTTTAACATTTGTCGTTGTTTTTGACTGCTATTAATTGCCGATCACCTCGTTGAATGAGTGCCTAGCGTACACGCTTAACTACATCGACCAACCGCGAGGCACGGGTTCGATTCCCCGACGGGAGCAGGCATTTGTGTGCTGAACATTTAGATGTCTGCATTTCCAGATCTGGGTGTTTATTAAATTTATTGAGGTATCTATTAAAGTATTTCTATATTTTAGAATCGTCGACTAATATCAATAGCACAAGCATATAATTTGCTTACTTTGGGTTAGATTCAATTTGTGTGATTTTTTCCAGGAATATTTATTATTTAAAAAAATCCGAATTTTGTAAATTACAATATTTAAATAAATGTCTGGACAAGTTACACAAATTAAATCTAACCCCAAAGTAAGCAAATTATATGCTTGTGTTATGGGCGTTAGTCAACGATACTAATACATACAAATACTCAAATAGACACTAGAATAAATTTAATAAACACCCAGGCCCGGAAATGCAGACATCTAAGTATTTATCACACAAATGCCTGCCACCGTCGGGAATCGAACCTGAGCCTCGCGGTTTGTCGATGTAGTTAGGCGTGTACGCTAGCCACTCGACCAATGAGGTGGTCAAAAAATGTAATATCTGTGTGATTGATACTTCTTATGACGCAACACAATATTATTAATAAGCATACTCAGGTAGGCACTCCGTTGTATCATCTTGTTAAAACACATTTTTACCATTAAAAGATTAATCACCTGTTTAATATTTAATAACTTAAATTATTTGATAATGTTATTTATAATTTAAACGTAATTTTGGCTTTACGATCATTTGCCTTTACTGAGACTTAATGCAGACTGTAAAGTGTTTGGCAGGCGGTGGTCTCCTTTTGCGAATAAGTCATGACGCAAAAGGAGACCGCGGAGCGGGCCCGGGAGAACGATCCCAACTCAGGCCCGCTTCGGCGCAGGCGGACCGGGGGCGCGAGAAGGCGGTTCATCCGCTTTCAAAGTGCTTCCGATGCGGGGCTGCCGGGGGGAGTCGGGGGACTTCCTCTGGCCAGCACGGCCTCGCACGCCTGGGGGGCAGCTCCAGTGGCCGGAGTCGCTCCTCTTTCAGCGCGGGAGGAGGCCCGGTAAAGACCGGGCCGTAGCCGCGGAGCGAGATGGTGAATGTCAACGCGACCCCATCTCGCTCCTAGCCGGGCGGCAGGAAGGTCATAGTGTGGTTTTTAGTCGGTTCGAGTCCGACATAACCCGCCGTTCTCCCCCGAGAGCGGTGGGTATCCGGGGGGATTTTCTACACTTTAAAAAAAAAAAAGACTGTAAAGTGTTATGAAATTAAAAAAAAACATAATAACACCAATAAACACAACATTCGACTAAAGATTTAATTCAAAATTTTAAACCAACTTATGATTACTAGTGGCGGCCCATTGGTCAAAATTTGACCATAATAAATGTTAACTATTAATTATTCAATGTCAATTAAATTTAACTAGAACGCCATTTTCATTGATAAAGATGATCTACTTTGTTTCCAAACTTTTAGAAAATAGTTTGTGCTCCATCTGTGGTCTTTTATCGTTATAAATATATTTGTTTGTGTGTCAAATGCATGAAGGTATGTGTAATATTTTATTTTTTTGATTTTCGAAAAAAAAGGGGTCCAAAGCCTTTGCCTCAAGAATTAATGTTATCGATACACAACTGTAATCATGTAACAAATAAACTACATTTATTAATATTACATTACCTGGTCTCATCGCGATTCTGTCTACAACTTCATTAAATTCCCGAGCTAATATCTCGACCACACTCTTATTTCCATACCAAACGTCTAACAAACTATTAGTAATCCACTTTGTTGGTCTGTAATCTCTACGGGGTTCTTGTTCGTCATCAAATGATTTTCTTTTTGCGAATACTAGAATATTCAAGCAAAATAATATTAAAACAGCTCTCAAACTCATTGTACCTTTTTGTTCTTTTTAGCTTCACTTCTACGAGCAATTAATGTTTCTTTCCAGGTTTTACGTTACTCAATAATTGAATCGGGAAGTATCTGTTTTGATATTAAAAAGCTTCCTGTTTCATTATTTGAAAACTCGGACCATTTTGTAGGTATCTTTGTTTGTTTTACCAGATTTCATTTCCTTTACTTTGTCTCTGATGTACAATGGACAATGGTTTTCAAATTATTAGTTAAGCATAAGCCCATTGCTTCACTCGCTTTGAGAAATTATTGAAGTTGTCAATAAAACATATTTTTAAGTAATTCAGTCAAAAATTATGTCTTTTTTAAATTTTACCTTTGGCGGCCCCGCACCGGAGAACGTAGTGTTGGACGACCTCCCATCCGGTGGACTGATGACCTGGCCAAAGTCGCGGGGAGTCGCTGGAATCAAGCGGCTGGTGACCGTGACTTGTGGCGCTCTTTGGGGGAGGCAGCAGCAGCGTCCAGCAGTAGACGTCCTCCGGCTGATGATGATGATGACATATTTATCGTCACATTAGTAAATAATATTTATAATTTGTGCAGAAGACGTTGTCACTGGCTTCACTCTTTTTTTAGGGATTAAATTGTTGGTAAATTGTTGGTAGGTTGGTTGGTTGGATCTTGTGGGTAAACAAAATGCTCATTTTGAGATATTTCTATTTTGATAGATTTTACTGTTTCCGTCTTGTCCCGTCTGATTTTAGTCCCCTGCAAGATCGAACCTCTCTTACTGGTAATAGACAAACGTGGTTTATAGACACTATAGATGTTCAAGCATCATCCGCCCATTATGTTAGACTTAATATACAGGTCCACTTTTTATGATATTGGAAGGCAAAT
This sequence comes from Calephelis nemesis, assembly GCA_002245505.1. Taxonomy (NCBI): domain Eukaryota; kingdom Metazoa; phylum Arthropoda; class Insecta; order Lepidoptera; family Riodinidae; genus Calephelis; species Calephelis nemesis. Next base: position 31,116 of record NJDD01005584.1, read on the forward strand.
TAGCAGATGGATTTTCTGTCGGTAAGAAGTTCTCGCCACCTAGGGAAACCAAAAGTGGTAATAGTGCATTGACAAACTGAGACCGGAATGTTAGGCCGCGAGTATAAGTAAGCATACCGGCTACCTTATCTTCCCGACCGAAACTCGTCAACAGCAAGCGCTGAAGTTACAGCGGCAGAAATAAATAAGACGGTGGCACCAATTCGAGCAAACCACGCGTTCGCACGATGCGTTGGCAAGCTGAGGCCGGGATGTTGGGCCTCGAGCAAAAGTAAGTTTATCGGCTACGTTATTCTCCGAACCCGGACACGTTAACGGCAAGCACTGATGTTACGGCGGCAGGAATAGGTAAGGCGGTGATACCCAATCCCTGCGAGTTGCTGCAAAACTCTACCGCCTAGTTAGATGTCACGGTGCTCGTGACGGTAAGCCTTTGCTCTCCTTTAACGAGCGGCCTAGCAGGAAGGCAGATGGTCTATTCGTCACAGGAGCCCAGACTAACACGATATATAGCAAACAATTACGCAGCTCTCTGGTAAGAGATCACGGAGGTTATGGGTGACATACGTTATAGGTGAGTTGCTATCTTTTAACGGAGGTGTTAAGGTTTGATGAGTTATGATAGCTGTTGGTACGGTATGTACTGTTAGTTGTTATTTCTAAACTTTACAACTTGCAACTTATAAAGTAAAGAATGCTTTAATAAATTGTAGACGAGTTGACATTTCATACCCCTTCGAGAATTCCGTTTAGGGGATAAGAAACAGTGTTCAATATTCAACCTATCTTGGAACCAAAAATATTCTCTACCCAAGTTTTGTCAGGATCGATTCTGTAAATGCTCAAAACATTGTTTGCTGGCCATGTTTGGTAACCTGGATTTATTTTTAAACAAAAAACACCATACACATAACTTTGTCTTAATATATTATACAAAACACGCGTTTGTTCGCGATGGACTGCTGAACTACTTGACCGATTTCAATAAAATTTGCACACCGAGTGCAGTTTGATCCAAATTCATAAATATCAATTTATGATAAAAAAAACTACTAATAGCGAAGCCGGAACAGGCATTTAGTATAAAATATATTTTACGGTTTTCAGTTACGATTTTAAGATGGGTCGATTGTAGCTATATACAGTTCCTAGCACAGCCGCTTTAAATTCGAAATGTTTAATTTTTCACCGGTACAGTTATTTAGTTATTAGTATCTTCGGCTAGTCGTGGGAATATATGCCTACCTCTTCGGAAATGCGGGCGTTCAGGTACTAAGAACGTTATACTGGTTTTAGGTACTGCATTTGATGATATAAGTCATTGGTATTTTTCAAGGCGGCTCAGCTGCAGAGCATGACACACTTCCATGTTTTATTGCACTTAATCTAATCCCCAAACGTCACAAAGTATAAAATTACAAAATTTTAAATTATAATTTAACGAAGGGGTATTTATTAGAGTTTTGTAGAAAACAATGAACAATGTCAAATAGCTCCAAAATCGATAGTGAACAAATAGTTTCATGCGGCGTGGTGCGTGACTCCCACCATTACTTTGTATTAAACGACCCTTTTGTCGTTTTGTCATGGAATTCCTAATGAATAATCATCTTTTGTCACAAATTACTCGTAAGTGTTAAATGAAACTAGTTCCAGTTGGATCTGTTATTATTTTAAAAGTTTTACTAAGTGATACAATTTATTCAGTGTTTGAACTAATTTGTAGTTTATTTCATATGATATTAGAAGGTAAACAAGCAGACGGATTTCCTGATGGTAAGAAATTCATGCCACCTAGAAACACCAAAGGTGGTAATGATGCGTTGCCAACCTGAAGCCGGGATGTTAGACCTCGAGCAAAAGTAAGTTTACCGGCTACCTTATCCTCCAAACCGGATGAGTTGATGCGAAACTCTTCCACCTGGTCAGATGTCACAGTATTAGTGACGGTAAGCCTATGCTCGCTTTTCACGAGCTGCCTGGCAGTAAGGCAGATGGTCTATTCTGCAAAGGGCCCAGAAAAATACAGGGATTTTAGATGGGTTCTTTTTCAATAGCCGTATTAAAAGTATAAGTATAGCTGATATATCTTACATACATACATAATATCTTCACGCCAGGTCCCATACGGGGTAGGCAGAGAGTATCGAGTGCCAGGCCTCACGATCCTGACAAACCTATCTGATATATCCTTATATGAAAGATCCCTTCTTTTGGTTTTCCTTGGGGTTTGAGAAAATCAGGCAAATTTATTTACACAAGCCCTCTTTGTTCTAGGATGTTTTAAATTTACGAGCTCTATTGTTGGAACGGAACAGATATTGCCGCTACAGGCTCCAATAAGACTGCTTGTAACTTACGGACGGCCACTTCTCGAGTAAATTCCTAGATTTGTTAATACCGCTCCAGAAAACGATTCAATTTATTTTAAAAATAAAATGTTTTAACCATTAATAACTTAACATTATGTTATCTTAACAAATCTAAACATATAGTACAGATTATTTCATACTTTGTTTTACTTGATTTATATTTTTTTTATTAGTCGCCTCTGTGGTCTAGCGGTCCGGGTGTTGGACTTGACTGCATGAGGTCTCGGGTTCGAATCCCGGGTCGGCCAACAAAGAGAAAATTGGATTTTTCCATTTTTTAATAAAAAAAATGTTGGTCGGGATTGGAAACGTGCCCGGTTGGCGATAGGCTTGCCACCTATCACATTGTGGGACTTAGTGTCTTCGGCTAGTCGTGGGTGCCCTGGTTGTGCCTCTGCCTACTGCTTCGGGGATATGGGCGTGAAGATACTTTTTTTTATATATATATTTTTAAAGGGTCTACACGTAGTACCTAAAAATGACCGAGATTATTGATATTTTCCATTGTCGGCGCTTGGCGTAGAATTTTGATTTTAAAGCTTTTTTTCCTAAAATAATTAACCTTTGTCAACCTCTTGCAAGCTGCCTGGTAGGAAGGCAGATGGCCCCTGCTACACAGGGAAAGTCACTTTGTTTGTGGGTAAAATATTTGTGGAAAGCGAATAGCCGTAGTCGCAAAAAGATTAAGATTGGGTTGGTAGAAACCTTACAGAGGCAGATAGGTAATTTTTTTATTTCTGATTTAAATATTAATTTATAACGATTTCAATATTTTTTAAAAACATTTTGTCAAAATTAAAAAATTTGTACAGTATTTTATTTCCTACGATATACAACGAGAGTTTTCCGCGAGACTTTGAGTGTGTTTGTTTGTTTTTAGCGTCATAATTCCTGAATAGGTGGACTGATTTCGATGCGATATTTGAAAGCTTACGTACTCGAAATGGTTCATAGCCACATTACAGATAAGTTTTAGCGGTTAAAGTTAAATAGTGTGTACATTTTTTAATTAAACAAAAATTATTTTCTTATGTTTATTATTATAACACAGGATTCTTTTTGAATAGGCAGAATTATGAATAGCGAAGAATCTTTAAATTATTATCTGAATTAATTAACAATTTTGGATAAACGCAATCTTGTTGTAGAATTTTCCAATTTTTTAGATCATGTTAGAGATTTCTCAATTTTCTACTTTCTCTTATTGATTGACATTTGATGGTTCTGAAAAAAAATAACACTTTAAAAATCTGCGGTAATACGTATGTAGGTATATATTGTGTAGGTTGAATCGTGGTGATCCGGAATTCGAACTCGGGACCCCATGCAGTCAAGTCCAACAACTGAACCGCTAGACCACAGAACTTAAAACTTATAAATTCTTAAGTATATTGAACTACGATTGTGGGTTCAACCAAGTCTAAAAAAACTACTTTCTAGCATAATAATAGTGAAACTTATTTATTAAGTACAAAAACTTTAATATTGCGCTTATGTGCTGTGTGTATTTATAGAGATAAATAAATAGTGAAAGGCAATATACAATACATAGTTCATACAATCCACATACGTCAGAAAACCCTAACTGCCCAACTTCCCAGCCACTATTCCAGACTTTAAGGCTGACAACTTCGATGTGACCATAAACATCTAAACTTGTTTACCAACAAGTTTACGTGTTAAATTTTCGATAGTAAGTGGATTTCCAACTTGGTTAAGTGGATTTGTGAACTTAATGACATATACAAAATATACTTTTAACATTTTCTTTTTCATGATCTAAGAGCAATTGGGTCATCTATTTGCTCGAGGCCTAACATCCCACCCCGGTCCCGGTCCCGATCCCGGTCTCAGATTGGCAACACACCATTACTACCTTTGATGACTCTTCTCGCCTCTTGTTTGTTTTTGTTTTATGATATTGGAAGTCAAACAAGCATACGGATTTCCTGATTGAAAGAAATTCAAGGTCAAGAGACACCAAAGGTGGTAATTATGCGTAGCTAACCTAATGCCGAGACGTTACCCTCCGAACCGGAACACGACAATGGCAAGAATTGACGTTAGGGCGGCAATATATGTTTGCCTTCCATTATAAAAAAAAACGCCTGATTTGGCCCGTATCGCCTATGTAGAATAGATCATTTGCTTTCCTGTCATGCAGCTCATAAGAGACGAGCAAATGTTAAATGGGACATTACATACCTACAAGGCCACTGGTGGTGCCGTACTGAAACACCCGGTTAGGGATCCACCATCTTACCTATTCTTGCAGCCATAATGACAGTGTCATGTTACTGCCCGAAGGGTAAAGTAGACTTGCAAAGCTGACCTAATCCATCACAGGTTAGCGAGCTAGCTATAACATCAAGTAAACAGAAATAGGGCAGATTATAGCGGCAGAGCAGGATTAGGTAACGTATTAGCTGTGTAGTACCGAAGCTCACTGACATTAGAAAAAATATTCCTGGATAAGTCATGAGTAACACAAATTGAATCTAACCCCAAAGTAACCAAATTATATACATGCTTGTGATATGTGTGTTAGTCAACGGTTCTACTACATATAAATATTTAAATAGATACCAGAATAAATTTAAATCAACACCCAGACTCGGAAAAGCAGACATCTAAATGTTCATCAAACAAATGCCTGCCCCCGTCGGGAATCTAACCTGAGCCTCGTGGTTGGTCAATATAGTTAGATGTGTACGCCAGCCACTAGACCAACGAAGTGGCCAATAATAACCGTAAAATTAATAAAAAAATATCAATGACCCCCCCGGCCAAAACTAAAAGTAATATAACAAAAAAAAATCGATCACATCAGCTTTCAAACAAAAAAATCCGAATCGAAATCGAATCGGTCCACCTGTTAAAAAGTTTTTTTTGCCTGAAACAGATAGACTAGAAAAACACACACACACACACACACACACACAACACTCACACACGTCAAGTTTATGGTTAAAATAGCTTATCACAATTGCAAAGGAGCTCTACGATGCCACAGACAAACACACATGCACACATAAACAAGTCAAACTTACAACAACACAATTTTTTTAATGTGATTTGGAAGAATATCAAAAATTACTAAATATATCTAATACCATAGCTATATAATATGATCGATCAGCAGGCGGCTGATTCATCAGGTCCTTGTCATCAAAGATATGAAAAGGTCAAGTTAAGGCAATTCGAATGAGTCCAAACTCTACATGTTTACTAGCAATCATTCCAGGATTACATCTCCTACATTCGAGCGCTATCATCAGACCAGTTTAGTCCTACCAACATTCATAAGAATTTCACTTCAAAAGCAACTTCAACGTATTCAAAAGTAAAATAAATACCCATTTTTTCATTTTATATCCATTAGCTGCGAATGGGTTTCTGACCTTGAAAACCTGGCTAGATCTCCATAAATTAAAGCTTAAAATAAAATGAAAAAACTGGATCAAAATCCGTCTATAAGCTGAAGAGATAGGACACAGACACATACACACTCACACACAAACATGTAAAACTTTTCCCCCCCTCGTTCTGCGTCGGGGGTTAAAAAAATTAAAAAGATAATAGTTCGAGATCTTTAAAAGAAAAACCACTTACTTTTTATCTCGACGATCCTATCAATAGCCTTTGATCCAACATTCCAAAGTTCTCTTGCTATTAAATTCATCATTGTTTTATTTGAATAAATGAAATCCATTGCTTTCCCGACCAGCACGTCTGAGGTACTGAAGCCTTCGTTCTCTATTTTCTTATACTGCTTCTTCAAGTCTGTTAACGATTTATAAGAACTCGTTCCGTGATTTTCTAAAAAAATAAACGAAAGCGTTATAAATAACAGGAACCGGAGCATTGTGTTTTGTAAGAGAATGGAAAGCAATCTGAATGGCGTTGTGTTGGTTTACCGAGCTACACTTAGACTGTACACAGTGCGATATATATCACTATTTATATATTATGACGAAAGAGGAACGTCCGTGGTGTTTTTAAAAAGTGTGACGTCATCATTGCTGACGCCACGATTGTTGTTTCCTTGATGATGACTCATTTCGGGTGTTCTCAAAAAACTTCACAAGCACTTTTACACACCGTTTATTTAACGGGCAGCGTAACGACGTCCCAGACAGGCGTGTGAATGGCGAATGCCTTATCGCTTACAGTGCAGCCGTATTTATAAGGCTCGGCGCACGTGAAGGCGCAGGTGTTTACAAGTCGTTAGGCTAAGTATTGAAATAACAATGATAACCTTAATTTCACATCGCAATCGACTCAAAGTAATCAACTGATGGTTCATAAACTAATTTTCTGGACATCATCAAATTATTTAACTTAATTATTCTAGTTTTTCAGAGGAACTAATGTGGTTGCGCCGACACAGCCATTCTGACAGGTGGTGCGCGCTCTGCACCAGCCTCGTTGTTTCCCGTGGATTGTTGTAGACCTGAAAAATAGAATTATTTTTTTTCTGAGTAGTGCATCTGTAAGCAACCAGCGTTGCTTTTTCTTTTAAGGATGTTAATGCTGATAAGTTTAGTAGATTCTCAAAGATTTTATGTAAAGGTTATAGAAGGTTCTCGTACAGTTCTCGGGGGTTCTCGTAGGTTCTCGTAGAGTCCTCGGAGGTTCTCGTAGAGCTCTCAGAGGTTCTCGTAGAGTTATTGAAGGTTAGTTATAGAAGGCTTTGAAAAGAGTTACTATTTACTATACTTAGTTTTTAATCTGATGGGTTGTTCTCAACTTGTAGATCGTGATTTGGCTGTGCTTGCAACTCTTCTCGTTAGGTCGACGGAATGGGCTGCACCAACCTCGTTGTTTCCAGTAGATTATTGTAATTTGTTGTAGATCTGAAAAAATTAAATATTTTTCTCTGAGTAGTGCATCTGTAACCGGCGTTGCTTTGTCTTTTAAGGAAATTAATGCTGTTAAGATTAGTAGATTCTTGAAGTTTTTATGTAAGGGTTATAGAAGGTTCTCGTAGAGTTCTCGGAGGTTCTCGTAGGTTCTCGGAGGTTCTCGTAGAATTCTTGGAACTTCTTGTAGAGTTCTCGGAGGTTCACGGAGGTCCTCGGAGGTTCTCGTAGAGTTATTGAAGGTTAGTTATAGAGGGTTATAGGTTTTGAAAAGAGTTACTATTTACTATACTTAGCTTTTATTCTGATGGGTTGTTCTCAGCCTGAACTCTACTAGATGTTCAACATATTGTATCATTATCATTTAAGCCTTCGCAAAAAAATAAAACGCGGTTGTTGCTTCGAAATTTAATTCAAATTTTCAAATTTAGAGTGTAGCAAAGAGTCGAAAAAAAAAATAAAGAATGCTTTCATGTATTTTTTGTTCAATGACGCTAAACACACGTGGTGATATAAATAATATGTGATTCTATTGTAAGCGACGATCCCGTAATATTTTACACGGTATTTGCATTTGGTAGCGTTACGAAAAGTAGGCTTTTAGAGATGACGCGTCAAACGGAATACTATGTGAGAGTAAATCTGTGTTTGCTTATTACGTCATTTATTCTAACCTTACATTTTTATCTATTTTATGAAGGGAATATATGTCATAAATTTTACATCTTTTTTTATTATATGTCATTAGGCAGTAGGCCCACAGCTCTGGTGATAGCAAGAGACAGCCACCAGGGACACATAGATGTTAAAGGTTCATTGCTGCTACAGGTATACCAGGTGCCACAGGTACCCGGCGTGACCTAGGTTGACATTCCACGATCAAATCTCTGAAAACATGTCAAGAGATATTTTAATTATTTAGACTTAGAAAAAAAGGGAATTAATTTTTTTAAGAGTTAATTATTTAGACTTAGGTTGTTTTACAATATGATACAGTATATAATATGTAAGCAAATCAATGAGTAGTAACTTATTGAGTAAATTGCTGAAGGGTTCAAACCTTTCAATAACTTAGAATGCATTTTAGAACAGTTAAAAATATTATTTTCATGTGTCGAGTAGTTACTTATTGCTTGAGAGGCAGATAAAATATTTGCATTCCGAACCGCAGTTTTATAAAATAAACCACTGTTTTTGCTAATATTTTTTTGAAGTGAAAACTTCTTTAGCGGCGTTGCGTACTATTTTTGGAATGGGTAAGAACGTCCAAACTCGCGTTAGGACACATGACCTGAAATTTCATAAGACGAAAATTCGTAAGACGGCGCAGGACGCTTGTGCGAATGTTGTCATGTTTGTGTACAATAGCGCAATAAATGAATATTGTATTCTATCACATAAATGATAGTACTTTCATACTGTTGAAGCAATTCGTGCAAAATTATTCCCTAACCATTCCAAAATATCAAAAATGCACAACGTTAATATTTGAGTTTTCACTTCTGCCGGCACTCTCGGAGTGCAACCTGTTTTTTTTACTTTACATGTTTTTCTAAAGCTTTTAGTTATAAAAATATAAATACATTTCGTAAATAAAACAAATTTTGTTGAATAACTTTAGTTTATTTTATAACAGTAAAACCAAATAATATTCATTGCATATATGAATGCACTTATAACGAAACGTAACTATCATCTGTCTTTTGGCAAAGCAAAACATTTATTTTATGATTTTTACATTAAACTGTTCACCGTTATATTGGAACTTAGAAAAAATCAAATAAGCAATTAAATTAGGTATTAAAGAAACTATTAATTGTTTCACCGTTTCTTCTCCCGACTGGTAGATAGGACTAAAAATTAATCTACCTTAAATTTGTTTATAATAAATTATCAAACTTATGTTTAAATAGATAAAATGTTTATCAAAGTATAAATAAGTTTTGCATTTAAATGTACTTTTTTTTTACGTTATAGGAAGGCAAACAAGCAGACGGATTTCCTGATGGTAAGACATTCACGCTGCCTAGAGACACCAAAGGTGGTAATGGTGCGTTGCCAACCAGAGGCCGGGATGTATGGTATCGAGCAAAATTAAGTTAACCGGCTACCTTACCCTCCGAACCGGAACACGTCATGACGTTATGGCGGCAGGAATAGGTAAGGCGATGGTACCAATCCGGGCGAGTCACTGCCAAACTCTACCACCTAGTCGGATGTCACGGTGTTAGTGATGGTAAGCATATGCTCGCCTTTTACGAGCTGCCTGGCAAGGAAGACAGATGGTTTATTCTACAAAGGAGTTTATTCTACATTCTGGTTTATTCTATAAGAAAATTAAAAATTTAAAATTTCCATTTTTTTTTTCTTGACCCAGGGATCGAACCCAGGACCTCAAAACTTATGTATTTGATAGATATAGTAATATCTATTTTAAGATACAGACATGCTTTGTAAATAAAACCCAAAAACACAGCTAACTGTGGCCATCATACAAAAACACTTGGACTTGTGGGGAATCGAACCCGATTGAAATAGGAAAACTTACTATAATTTTAACATATTTTCATGTCCGACATTATAAAATCATTATACAATTATTTCGAGTCATTAATTTATTTTTATCTAAATCCAGGCCTAGTTATACGCAGTTTATAAATAATACTGTTCCTTTGAAATAGCAACGTACAACAAACTGCCCTGCATAATAATACAACTACTCGTGATATATAAATATACTTTACACAAACGAGTCATATCATTTTCAGCCACTCGACTATTTTATCTCAACTATAAACATCAAAGTAGGAGTTTATGCAAATTTTTATGACGTACCTGAGTTGGAGTTTCTGCGATAAAACGCCTTGTTCTCACCGGTTATGCAAATTGTATTATGACAAGAATATGCTTTCGGAAGACGGAAAATGTATCTCTAACTATTAAGTATGAATTATTGCTAATAACTCCCACACTGTTTATCGTGCATTTTTGTTTATCAAACAAAAAAAAAAACAACGGGTTGAATTTCGGGAGTGCCAGCTGAAGTGAAAAATTGAATATCAACGTTGTGCATTTTTGACATTTTGGAATGGTTAGGGAATAATTTTAAAATAATTTTAAAAAATAATTTTAAATTTATTTAAATTTTGAAACAGCAGATTTAATTATTATAGGGTGTCAGTTTGGTACACGCCCATATCCCCGAAGGGGTAGGCAGAGGCACCAGGGCACCCACGACTAGCCGAAGACACTAAGTCCCACAATGTGACAGGTGGCAAGTCTATCGCAAACCGGGCACATATCCAATCCCGAGCAACATTGTCTTTTTGTTGGCCGACCCGGGATTCGAACCCAGGACCTCATGCAGTCAAGTCCAACACCCAGACCGCTAGACCACAGAGGAGATAGAGCAAGTGAATTAAATTGTATATCTTAGTTGTACTTTAAGCAGGGGTGCGGATGTGGAAAGGAGAGTGGTTGCAGGGAATATGAATATGAATGTGAAGGAACCCAGATAGGTTAGTCTAGATCGTGAGGTTTGGCACTCGATACTCTCTGCCAATCCCTGTAAGGGACTTAGCGTGAAGATATATATTACGTTTGTTTGTAAGAAAGATCGTGACTGTTGACTGAACATCATTTACTATAATTTATAAGCGACACAAAATAACTAAATTCATGGTTTACCTAACTAACTTCTGGAATTTTCCAGGTGAGTATGTTGCGACAAACATTCCTACGACTTCATGTTTTTCCAAATTATTTTTCAGATATTTTCCTTAAGATCAGAGGAACTGTTGGCTAATTTGTTATTTCATTTGATATAATTTAATGTTAATGCAAATCTTTCGGAAACTCGTTTATTATTAATGTTCCATTAAGAAAATACTCAACTCGAATAGCAGCTGCATATTTTTTATTCATTTCAAATTCAATCTGCTTCAGTTCGGTTTGCTATTTTCGATTTGTTTCGATGGAATTCATTTCTGTTGGTTGATGTCTTCAAAGAAACTACATAGGAAAAACGTTGCAGTTTTTAGAATCATTGGATCGAGGCATTTCTTTTTAAAATTTCATTGAAAAATGATTTAATTTCCATTGCTACTGAGCAATTGTTAGTTTTATATCATGTTTGACTTTTTTAAACATGATAACTAACGGAGGCTCTTCTGATGTTAGACAACCGTAATGTATACAGCGTGACATTTAATGTACCAGTAAAATTTGAGAAACGATTTGGAATCGGTAACACGATCTATAAAGTAATTAAAAATTAAAAAAACATATATAATTTTATCCAACGCAAACTACAAGATGCATGGTTATAACGTAAACAAAGCATAAAACTGGTCCCCATTGACCGCAGTCGCATTCGCAGGCTGGTGACGTCATGACTCGTACTAGGTACGACACGTGACAACGAGTGAAGCATTTTGCGGACATTTTTAAGTGATTGTTTATAAAATTAAATATTAGCATTCGGAAATAATATTTAAAAAGCGTTGCCGTTTAAGCTTTTACCCCCTTATAGGAATTAAAATCTGCCCGGTCTTTTGTTTACATCATAGATGCGTAGCTTAGGTTACGTAGGTACAGAAAGTGGCTGACTACTTTAGCCATCCATCCAGTACGGAACACATCAATTGCGATTACTAATGTCATGGTGAACCTGCAGAGCACTCTACCATTATGTATTTATATTAATACAAGTAAATAATTTGGTTACTCTACGGCTAGATTAATTCTCGGAGATTACTATTAATTGGGTGGTAAAATGTATTGTTATTAAACTATATAGAAATAACTACTGAAACTACAAGTTATTGAATATTATCAACATCGTATTTGAATATGTTACGTCCTTTTACCTCTGTCTAATTATCTGAATATTATGAGGACAAAATCTCACTAAACAGGTTTTAATGCGGGTTTTAATAATTTATTTATTAAAAAAACCTTTCAAAAAAAATTCAGTATTTTTTTTGTGTAAATAGTTTAACTATGTGTAGGTCTATGTTTTTTTTAATGGATAAACTCAAGGAAGGAACTAATGCAAAACATTTTTAACGCAAAACATTAAGTTGCAATTGTTTTGTTAACAGATTGAAAAAAGGAAGTAATTTTTTTGCTAGCTTAGAATATACTACCTACAGAAGTTTAAAAAAGATGCCTTTCGGTGGACTCCATCTTAGTTTGATCAGGGCCTGATGTAAATAATTAGTAAAGTATATTTAAACTTAATTTAAATTTAAGTCAGTGTCTTGCTGCATTACTTTTATTTCATTTTTTTATGAAACAATTTGTTTTGAAAATATAATTTGATCATTGTTTTAAAATATCGCAATAATAAATTATTATTCGCATACTTTAACAATCGCTAAAAGGAATCGCCATCTTGCTGCTGAATAAATATCACAATACGTAAAACATCGTTCCGCTTTTACCCAAGTAAAATAACAAAACAACAATACCACAATAGTATTGTCCATGACCACGTCTTCCGAAGTGATGTGCTGCGACTTTAGTTAAATTTATCGACATATTGTGTATTTATTAATTTTCGTTTCTTGCTGTATTCCTGAGTAATCACAAAAATGAACGTAGGAAATAATAGCCCTAGAAAGAGCTTAGGAGATAAAATAATGAATGCAAACTTTTAACAACATCAATTGTCACTTATATAGATATGATACATATGATATTAAAGAATATATGGAATAAAATAGATATTGTATATTGTGGAAAGTACAAACGATATTAATTAATTATGTGTATAGTATAATCGCCTCTGTGGTCTAGCGGTTCAGGTGTTGGAATTGACTGGATAAGGTCCCTGCTTCGTATCCCGGGTCGGACAACAAAAAGAATACTTGGGTTTTCCAATTTTCTAATAAAAAAATGTTGCTCGGGGTCGGATAGGTGCCCGGTTTGCGATAGGCTTGCCACCTATCACATTGTAGGACTTAGTGTCTTCGGCTAATCGGGGGTACTGTTATACCTACTCTTTTTTAATATCAACAACAAAATCACATCATATCATACGACTTAAACATCGCCATGGAATCGGCAAAATCGAATAAACAGACTATACGCAATATGTTCTAGTAGTAAAGTTAAATAACAAGTGAGAGCAATAAAAGAGAAAAATAAGAGAGAAATAAAGAGAGAGAGAGAGAAATACATTCAGCATTCATAGTCAAATGTAAATGATTTTATTCAAAATTAAGAGACGAGTAATATTTTTTAATTCTCTTTGAGTAAACATACATCTCGGCGACTAAAATAAACAAAATGTATACTTTACAGTCGATATATTTTAAAAAAATACTTACAACACTTTAAAGCTTCAATTTCAAACGTCATTTCACTGTAAGTCGTGTAATACTTTCACGCGAATCCAGCCTCAGCTATCAGTGTCTCTCAGACACATCCGTGAAGATTTCAGAGGATTGTAGAAACTGTAGAACAACAAATGTAACATAGATTTAATAAGTAGGACATAAAAATATACTTTTGAAAGTATTTTTACTTTTCTACTCATTTTTTTTTTATAAAATACACGTAGAAATACGGATACCTATCTAGTACGAAGAAGTTTGTGGTTTTCTTCGAGTTTACAAACGCTGCGGTTGAATTCTTTGAACGGGAACTGGTGATATGGACTCAAGTCTCAATCAGTAAGAGCTAAACTAGAAATTTCAAGAGTTGCAGTTAATACATGTGCCTAAAAAGCTTTCAACTTATTTCTAAGATCATCTAGGGCATTTCAATAAAATGTGATTGTTGCTTCTTTATTGACAAGACTCAACGTTTTAAGTAACGTTTTTTTATTAAGTTGATTTTAGGGTTGCTCCCGCCCGCCATTTGCTGGACGTCCCGTTTCTGTGACCTATAAATAAGCAACCCGTTGGAAGTATGTGTGAGAAGCGAATTATCCCGCTTTTGAGAAGCACCGTTAAGGCGCATTTTTTGTGTTGAGACGACGAAATGTGTTGTTTGGGTGACTTAATAGACATAACAAAATTATTTCGGAATATTAAGAAACATTAGTTAAAAATATATATATTTTCTAAGTTATTAACGATTACAGACAATATTTGTTTTTGGCATACTCACATGCATTGGTATTTGAAAATTATAAATCTGAATGACATCAGTAGTCTTTGAATGACATTTTCTTATTATCGATGATATTATCATTGTCCATTTTACACTTTTTTTTTAATAAAAATCACAGTTGTTTCTGAAAAATACAACAAAGGTAATATGAGTTACTGCAATGTTTGTATCTGAACATTTTTGTTTTACAAACATATCTAATTTTATTTAAGCCTTAGATATTAAAAATGTTTTCCATTTTTGCTTTGCTTTAAAATTCAGAATAACAACTGAAAATTTCAAAACTAGATAATGGAAACATCACATAGCATGGAAGTTTTTTCATCATTTACTATTAACAATTATCGAACTTTGTATATTTTTATGATCAGACACGGCAAACTTCGTTCATTTGGCACTCAATACGCTCTGTCCGACAATGCAGGGTAGACTTGACATGAAAATATGTTCATACATCTTATACAACATGTACATTCAAATGTTTTATTTACATTCCAGATTTCAAGTTACTTGATAACTTTATTCTGAATTGTATTGTTTCTTTAATTTTTTTAATGTAATACTAAACTACAAAACTTACAACTTCATACAAACATGAGATAATCTGTAAAGCATATACTACAAATCACATACAAATATATGAAACAGAAAACACGTCAATGAATTATAGCTTAGATAACATTTTGAGTTTTCCTTTTATGGGAACTTTTTTAGTGGGCTGTATAAAAAGTCTATAACCTTCCTCGAAACATAAACTACCTATCGGATCAGCAGTTTTGGCGTAAGTCATGGTCGTGGTATAGATAGACAGACTAACAAGAATTCATAAATGCTAAAAATGTATTGTAGTATCCTTTTTAACCGTCGTCTAATATTTGCAAATATGTACAGCATTAATCTTTATACAATTTATTTAAAATAGTAGAAAAAGATAATTAATCAAATAATTGTATTAATATCACATTTTTATATACAGTCGATAATGGATGAACATAACAAAGTATAACATTGCATAACAAAGTAAAACAATTAATCTTGTACATAAATTTAATAATTTAATGTACAAAAAATAAAAACATAAAAAAAGAAAATTTTAAGATTGAAACAATAACAATAAAGTTAAAAAGTCCGAGTAAAATAAATAGAACTGATGAAAATAATGATGAATGAAATAAGCATTCCGAACTTTTTTTGTGGCATATTGCACTCTTACCTCAAACAAATTAAAATCCGTTGATTATGCTAGTCACTCAAGAGCTGCTACTTCTTTATAAAGCAACTAAGGTGCTATCACTCTTGCAATAAGTAGACGTTCATTGTACTACATTAGCCAATCATTTTGTCACATTTGTACTTTGTATGAAAAGACTACGTTCTATCATATGGTTTCTATAAATTTCAGACATCATAGTCACCTGTCAAAACGTTATTGGTTTTTTTTTCCACGGTGGGTGGGTTTGCTACCGATCATATTGTGCATCTTAGTATCTTCGACTATTCTTATTTGCCCTAGTTGTGTCTCTGTTTATTTCTTCGGGGAGATGGGCATGACGACAACTTAAAAATATATCGAGTCTAATTACCGGGTTGAGAAACTCAAAAAGAGTTTTTAAATGTCCCAGAAAAAGCTGACCGGAATTGCTTATGTATATGGTTTACAGTATGTTTGCCACATTCTGGTAGTAGTATCTTCAGCTTTTCTTTGTTACCTTGGCTGTACTGGTTATACCTATGCATACCTTTTTGACGATACAGATTTAAAAATACTTACTATTCAATAATTTTTTTTTATCGGATATTGAATATGTTAACAAGGATTAAATTGCATATTTAAGTCGATAGGTCCAGATATTGCTTGTCCATGTTCCATATGAATATGAATTTAAGCTTTACTGATTATTATTTTTGCTTAGAACGAAGATGCACTTGGAAGAGGTTCCTCAGCCTAAGAGGGTCGACACCACAGCATTCAGCAGCCTCAACAGAAACTGAACTCCCACCAATAGACACAAGAGACTTATGGATACAGGATTCCAAACCAAATTCTAATTCATCCCATTATTTGATAGCTTTTGTATATTAAGGGTGCTGATAGACTTGAGCATTCACTTGTAATCAGCATTTTACATTTACATTACAGAAAAATAACCAGAACATTTTAGCGAGCATTCTATAGAACGTAGCTAAGCATATAGCCAAACATTGCTATAAACGTTTGCATGAGCATTCTAGTGAGCGAGCGCTCTAATCGATGCTCCTTAAAAATATTCTTCGCGATGATGCCTGATTTGACGGTCGCGTGTGCTGCATTTATATTCGTTGGTAATTTAAAGTAAAAGT
>NJDD01005584.1:54445-91865 GCA_002245505.1 Calephelis nemesis
GGATGCCCTGTAAAGTTAAGAATAAGTAAATTCAATTATGAAATATGGTCATCACCACACAGGCGTAGCCTAGAGTGGATACCGCTGGAATACCAAATTTGTGTTAAATTATATTTTCGCGTGTTAAATTTGAATAAATTTGAAATTATAAAATTATTACTTAGAACTCATTTTAAACATTTTAGAGTTTTAAGCTATCTGTAATGCCTAATGTACCTACTAAACTGATGGCAACATTATCTTATTGGTCTATAACATTCTATGGAAGGTTATCGGCTACTTTTTACCCCAGTTACTTAAGAAGTTTACTTGGGACAGTCTCTAATTTTTTCCAAGACACAAATTTTGTAGTTTAGAAATTACAAACACAACACTTCACTCACAACACAATGTCTTTGAATGTACAGGTCATCTTACGCACACAAAAATATTTCCACACCCCCCTGCAGCATAGGCAATGAATATTGACTATTGAGTGCCAAGTGAAAGAAGTCTGCCGGGTTGGCTAGTCTATAAACATTATTGCAATCGCATTGCATATTTCAATACAAATCGGTTAAAGTTTTTTTACGTTTAAGCTAAATTAATACGGAAGACAGGAAGGATTAGAATAAAAAATATTTTCACATAGATAATACGAGAGGCACTTGGGTATTGTACAGATAATAGGATCCAATTATAGAAACTTATGGACTATTATTCATCTATTTTTAAATATCGTTTATAAATAAGTTTATAATTTGATAAATAAACAGTTTAAAAGTTTCTTCATGTCTATATTCCCGAAGAGGTAGGCAGAGACACAACCTGGACACCTACGACTAGCCGAATACACAAAGTCCAACAATGTGATAGATGCCAAGCAACATTTTTTTAATAGAAAATTAGAAAAACAACATTTTCTTTTTGTTTTTCGACCCGGGAATCAAGACCGGGACATCATAATGTGAAGTCTGTATACTGTCTACATTTAAAAAAATCGTCTTAAGCAACGGAAACGGAAACGGACATCCTTTAGTTATTGTGTAGTTTTATAATTACGTTTAGATTTAGATTCTATTAGATTTCCTTAAGCTCATTTGTTAGCCAGTCTTTTTTAGGGTGAAATCATTGCGAAGGTTTCAATTATTCAGCCGGAGAGCCCAAGATTTTGGTTCCACTTGAAATTTGCATAAAGGTCAATCAAAACAATCGAAGCAATTATTACTAGGGATCAGCTTAAAGTTCTTGTGTAAATGTATCTTTATCGGTCTATTTAAACTTGGTTTCAAATCTGATTACGACGAAATTTACAGATTGCTTCTTTTTTAAACACAGTTTGGAAATAAAAATTTAATTACTGCACAAGGAAAGCGCGTAATGTAACATTTACATTTATAAATATTGGCTAAATTGATTAGATATATTACAGTTTTTTTCCAAAAAGATTACATTTTTAAGCGGGTGGCTGCGAAACTGGGGTCGAGGTGGGGTTCCGGCGAAACCAATTTAACCAGGAAGAGTGCTCCTCATTACCTCTATCTTTCCAAGAGTGGACACGAAAAGCGGACACAGGGTGGTGGGCCACTTGGCCCGCATGGGGTGGTGGCTGTTAGGCCCGCAGAGGAAGGGGGTGAATACTCTATCTTGCCCACCCGGTCGAGATGGGGTTGCAGCAGGTGCGGGGTTGCTTGTCGCCATTAGCATGCTATGTGGAGACATGTGTGCACCATTTCTGACGATATGCTGTCCCCTGTTGAGAGGGGTTGCGCGATGGGGATGGAGAGACCCAGCATCTCCGGGGCAGTACCCCGGTACCTGGCGAAGGGGAGGACACCATATGGTTTAAGTCGGTAAGAGTCCAACATAGCCCGCCACTTCCGCCGAAAGTGGCGGGTATCCATAAGGATTTCCACACGTAAAAAAGGTGGGTCTGCCAATTTGAACATATTTCATAATCTAGCACAGTTAAATTTACACGTGGCATACGGACATTGTACTCGTCGAAAGTAAAGCGTTTTAAGATTTATGAGTGATCAGACTTGATTAAGTTGTCTCCGCTGTGATGTACGAATAATCGAGTCATTCATATTTCTAACTTATTCCACTCATGCATCATAAGATAAAATGGTATCCTAAGCCTACCCGGATTTGTACCTCCACTTTGCTCATTTAATCTATTAAATCACCAGTGCATCCTACTGGGGTAATCCAGTTTTTTTAATGATATCGGAAGTTAAACAAGCACACGGATTTCCTGGTGGTAAGAAATTCCCGCCGCCTAGAGACATCAAAGGTGATAACAGTCCGTTGCCAACCTGAGGCCGGGATGTAAGGCCTCGAACAAAACGTATGTTTATCGGCTACCTCACTCGCCGAACCGGTACACGTCAACGGAAGGCACTGACGTTATGGTGTCGGGAATAGGTAAGGCGGTGGTACCAATCCGGACGAGTCGCTGCGGAACTCTAAAAAATAGTTTGGAGAATAGAATAAACTATTCGAGTAGCTTAATCATGTTAAAGGCAGGTCGTCATGACACCATTAACATCTCAAACAATAAGCGAACTGTATTTATAACAATTAGATATTTCTTCTTACATGTATAAACTTCACGGCTAACTTTTGAATATGGCCTAAAATTCCATCGAAAACGCACCTGTTACATCTTGTCTATAAATAACGCGTACTATTTCTTGCTATCAATAATTCTGTCTTCGTATTTATATTTCGATGCAATACGAAAAGTAAAGCACAAAACGATAAAAATAAAATCATACTTCAATGCCTCTTCGAAAAGAAAACAATTAGACTTAAAAATTCCAACAATCCTTTCATATTGAGTACCTTCATTTTGTAGAACCACTCTTCAGGTAACTAGAATACTATTTATTAAGTAAGAAATATGAATAAATATTCATGGTACCAACTCTTGATAACTATACATTTTATTCAAATTTGATCTTTATCTCAATAATGTAAGATACAATATTCAATAAAATATTCAAAATATTGACTTCTGATCTGAATAAAGCGTACACAGGTAGAAATTTATTTGTTTTCATCGCATAGTTTGTTTATTTACTGTTGATTTAACTTTGTTTCTGTGACATTGATGTATTACTGAGCTTTCATCGTCAACATTTAAGTTGGTTTCAAGTTTATTTTTACTAATTTCCTTAGAGAACGCGGTTTTTAATTGAATTAGAATTGCTTTGTGATATACACATAATATATTAGATAGACATTAAGATAGGCAGATAGTGTCAAGGGAAAAAGTATCATGATCCTTGCAAACCAGGCGTTGGACTATATTATAACTTAGGGACCTTCAAGAAAAGAGCGTACTAATTCTTAAAGGATGGCAACGCATCTGTGACACTCCTGGTGTTGCGGATATCCGTGGGCGGCACCACCAAGAAGAGGCAAACGAGCGAGTGGGTCACCTAACTTTCCGTTAGGTGACCCACTCGCTCGTTTGCCTCTTCTTGACTGATAAAAAAAAACCTACATCTACGGGGATATGGGTGTGAAGTTTCTTTTTTTTATGTTATAGGAAGGCAAACAAGCAGGCGGATTTCCTGATGGTAAGAAATTCACGCCGCCTAGAGACATCAAAGATGTTAATGATGCGTTGCCAACCTGAGGTCAGAATGTTAGGCCTCGAGCAAAAGTAAGTTAACCGGCTACCTTACCATCCGGACCGGAACACGTCATGACGTTATGGCGGCAGGAATAGGTAAGGCGGTGGTACCAATCCGAGCGAGTCGCTGCGAAACTCTACCACCTAGTCGGATGTCACGATGTTAGCGACGATAAGCATATGCTCGCCTTTTACGAGCTGCCTGGCAAGAGAGGCAGATGGTCTATTCTGCAAAGGAGCCCGGACCAACACGGGGACCTGCTTTTTTGTAGACCTGCTTAACTTCCTTGACATTCAATTCTCATTTCATACAAAAAGGTTTCTTAGCTTTTTGACACCACATCACGGTCGCCTCTGTGGTCGAGCGGTCCTGGTGTTGGACTTGACTGCATGAGGTCTCGGGTTCGAATCCCGGGTCGACCAACAAAAAGAAAATTGGATTTTTCCAATTTTCTACTAAAAAATGTTGGTTGGGATTGGAAACGCGTCCGGTTGGCTAGTCGTGGGTGCCCTGGTTGTGCCTCTGCCTACCTCTTCGGGGATATGGACGTGAAGATACTTTACATCACATTCAAATAGTACCTGAGCGATTTGGTCATGAGATATCAACTTAGGGTTCTTCGATTAAACGTCCATCTACATTCGAACTTAGGAAAACAATCTAAAAATTTGCTCAATTAGACCATTAGTACATTGAAACTAGGTGGTAAAGTCTTGCAACGGGTCGTTCAGATCAAGCCTCTTACGCGTGAGTGTTGGCTGTAGTAGCCGAAATAAGCCGAAGTAAGCTACGATAGCCGGTGTTGGTCCGCGCTCCTTTATACAATCAACCGTCAGCCTTCTAGCCAGGTAGATCGCACAAGGCGAGCAACAAATCCATCCAAATGTGGTAGTTTCGCAGTGATTCACTCGGTTTGGTACCACCGCCTTACCAATTCCAGCCGCTTTAAAATCAGTGCTTACCGTTGATGTATTCCGGTTCTGAAAATAAGGTAGCAGGTCCAATTACTTTTTCTCGAGGCCTAACATCCCGGTCTTGGGTTGAAAACGCACCATTACCACCCTTTTGTCTCTACGCAGCGTGAATTTCTTACCATCAGGAAATCCGTCTGCCTGTTTGCCTTCATAAAATATCATAAGAAATACAAGCTCTCAAATTCCCACTTACCCACTTCGAAAATAGTAAGTATGTTATACGTTCTAATCTTGTATATTTTTTATATATTTTAATCGATTTCGCCGTCATTTCTGACCGATTATAACAATTTGTTTTTGTACTTGACATGATTGAATAAAAGGTATTATGATTTGCTATTTAAGACGTATTAAAAAAAAAAACTGTTTGCTAGATCTCGTTGTAACCATTTTTTGTTGGCAGTTTACATTGCTATGAATGTACATCACATATTTTTTACTTATTTTGGAAGTTACGGGGGCGAGGGACATTTTACCACTTTGGAAGTGTCTCTCGCGTAAACTATTTATATTAGAAAAAAAAATATATGTTAGAAACGTCAATATAATTTTTGTAGATCTATCATACATAATATGGGTTTAATGAACATAAGAATATGGGTTTAATGTAAAAATAAGTTTCAATATGTACCCTCTTTTTATTTTTGTGTGAGAATCTTAATACGGTTCTTACTAAGTTACCAATCTTACCAATTTTCAAGAGTGTAGTTCTTATAGTTTCTGAAAAAAGTGGCCGTGACACACGGACGAGTGGATAGACAAATTAGCAAACAGATATGACGAATTTATAAGGGTTCTGTTTTAAATCATCTTTTTAATCCTAAAAATGATTTCAACTTGTGTTTAAACTATTTTTGGGTTCTTTTATTTGTAGGGGTAATTCGATTCTCCATCAAGAATACTTCTTATTTTATTCTTATAATCATTCGTATTATATTGTTATTTAACTATTTCCCACATGTTCTTATATAGTTCATGTGAAATTTTTTTTACCTACAAATTTTTAAAATTTACCTCATTTATCTTATGTGGCTACTATAGATCAAAGCAGTAAGAAATTATTCTTAGCCATCGTATTTACATCGTTATAGGTATTCAAGATATGTTTTTTCACTTTTCAAGATTATTATTGTAATCATAAGTAGTTGAAAGTAATTTCAGTTGTTGTTAAACCAATGAAGTTCTTAAATAACAAACCGTTTAAACATAAGACAGCTTTTTTATGTTTTTGGAAGGCAAACAAGCAGACGGATTTCCTGATGGTAAGAAATTCACGCCGCCTAGAGACACCAAAAGTGGTAATGATACGATGCCAACCTGAGGCTGGGATGTTAGACCTCGAGCAAAAATAAGTATACCGGCTACGTTATCCTCAGAACCGGAACACGTCAGGACTTCATGGCGGCAAGAATAGGTAAGGCGGTGGTACCAATCCGGGTAAGTCGCTGCGAAACTCTACCACCTAGTCAGTCACGGTGTTAGTATTGGTAAGCCTATGCTCACCTTTTAGGAGCTGCTTGGTAGGAAGGCAGATGGTCTATTCTGCAAAGGAGCCCGGATCAACACGGAGAAAAACAAATTTAACACTTGTTTGCGACGGCAAAAAAATCTTTCACTTCATTGTAACCCTTAAAATCCTTGTAAACAGATTCGCGATTCAAAATTCAGACGTTAAATTATGCGCTTTTGCTAACGTTGAGAAATTAATAGGCTGTAATGGATTGCCATACATTTCTCCGTTTGATTTAAGTATAATAGCAGCGGGCCGGAACCAGGTTTCGTAATAAATAATTTGAGGAATCACAGCATGATTTATTCTGGCTATAAAGCGTGTGGGCCCGCTGTTGTATTTATAGCGTCGTATTTTCATTTAACACTGTTGACTCTAATAGAAAATCATGCCTAGTAACGTCAAGGAATATTAGGTATTAGTTTCGATATTTCGTCACTAGAATCTTTCGATTAATACTTCAATAATGATTGGGAATCATTCGTTCTTTAAAAACAATACTTTGAATGAGTCTAGAGGCGTAAAAAAATTATTTGTTTTGAGTCAGTTTATTGTGGTTACAGACCATTTTAGGCCAGTTTTAGTTACTCAACATGTTATTCTAAAAACTAGCATTTTTCCCTCAATAAATTGATCTACTTATTTGAAATGATATAAACTTTGAGTAATTAAAACAAAATTATCGTAATGGTTTTCATGTTTTACAAGAATATCTCAAATACAAGAATATCTCAAAGATCACGGATCTGTTAAGATTTAGTAGGTATCAATCGCAAGTTAAAGAGTTTAGTACGAAAATATGGATGTTACTAGTAAGTTATTAACGATTTAATACGGAAATATGGATGTTACGTAAAAAGTACAAAACTCATGTAATCAGCATTTCTCACAAGATCCACTATATTTGTGCCTCAAGAAATTTCTATACGAACAATCTGAAACTATACCAAAAATTCGGGCTTACCTACCTAAGAACCATACTAACGTTGCCAGATATGATTCACCCTTTTTGACTGATTACCGTCGTCTCATTCTCAAACGTGGTGCTGAGATTATATAAACTTTTGTGACGTCTAAACGAGACTATGTCTACATAAGATGGTGGCTATAAGATATTAAATCATATGGTTGTTGGGTTGCGAAACCTTTTTATTTTTATCTATAATGAACTATCAAAAAATGCACTTTGACCATTTTTACAGCTTACGTAATTAGTGTTTCTATTATACCGATTAATAGCTAAACAACAAATGCATGATATTTATACAGTCTGTAAGTACCAAAAACAAACATAAACTTTGGGACGAAATGAAATCCTATTCTATGCAGCTACGTCATCTCGAAAATGATGATCAATTCCCCTTTCCTAATGCTGTTAAAATTTTTATTTATCACTAGAATATTCTTAAACTACACTTTAAAAAAAGATATTTTTTTCACTTGAACGAATTTTTTTTTGACTTGAACCGCAAAATTAAATGTATATTTTTCAATATTTCTGAGAGATTTTCTTAATATTTTTTTCCGTAAGAACCTTCTCCTAATAATGACAAATACAACAAAAAAAGAATTAGTGAAATCGGTCCAGCCATTCATGCGTGATGCCGTGACCAAGAAAAACGGGTTTCATTTTTATATTTATAGATAGTATGTAGTGATTATCCTGGGTTTTCCAACCACTTGGTGCACAATTTTCAAATTTAAATCTTATAATTATAGACAGCGACTTAATAAAAATAATGGAATTTCACTTTAAAAAGGAATTTGATTTTGTCAAATGCCACAACTTTATTGAACACCCTTTTCTAATATTAGAATGAAGGCACAATTGCATCTGTATTTACCATTGCAGTGTTTTGTTATGAAGTGCAGGGTAGTAAGCTATAGGTTTCTTTTTCTTTTCTTATTTTGCCTACTAATGTACGAGTATGCGTAAAACATACAAAAATTGACTTAAAATGTAGATCATAAGCTTTAACCCTGAAGATTTATAGCAGTAAGGAAAACGTAAAGAAAATGAATTCTAAAGATTTACAACTTTTTAATTAAAGTAATTTATACGAAATTCACAAATCTAATTACGTGTTCTTTAGTCTAAGAAGCTTTTAGTTGCGTAAGACACTTTTAAGCGAACTACCAACATTACCTGCGTTCTTTTAATTAGAATCGTCAAAGACCAACGTTGTTCACAAATCTGTCTACGTAACTACCTACACTAAGGTGTAAAAGCGAATCAGAACGTTTGAAGTATAAGGAAAGGGCGAGTTTTCATTCGCGCCAGACGTACTTCTGAAGTGCCACTCTCAAACATCAAAGTGGAGATTTTTACAAGCGACGTTGGTAAGTACAATGACTTTGACCGACTGAAGCCAATCTTGTAATGGATCTTAGCGTTTATTGTTAAAACGACAGTGTTTAATATTGCTTGCACTCAATATTCAATTTTTAAAATAAATAATTATCAAAATTACACACAAAAAGTACACGAAAGTTAAAATTAACAATTTTTTTTTTTAATAAAATCTTGCCGATACTACTGAACATAGTGTCGTTAATATTTTTTACATTTCTTTTGAAACTAGTTGATATTCAAGTAGTTTGAACAAATCTAGCCAAGCAGTCCTGTGATCGTCAACTTCTATATATAAATGCTTAGTCAAATCAAAAGGATAAATTTCTGAGTATCTTAACCTACTCTGAACTATTTCTGATACAGTTGCTTTAACAAAAGTTAAATTGACTCCAGCAGTAGTTAAACGTATTCTAGCGCCTGTATTTCGTCTCCTCCACAATGAACTCTCAAAAGCAATTGCCGAATTGAATGGCTTGAAAAATAGTTCTTGAATAGTTCGGCTAGTCGTGGGTTGTGGTTGTGCCTCTGCTTTCCTTTTCGGGCATATGGGCGTGAAAATACTTTTTTTTAGAAAAATAATTTCAAAAACGCTGGAGCGTATGGGTTGCGTGTGGTAAAGTGATGAGCGTATGTATATTGTTAACTACTAGCTATTTGTGGATTTCGTTACCATCGACTATCACCAAGACTAGATTCTACTGTAAAGGTTGAATTGTAACTACGCCGGAAATTTTTCACAATTTATCCACCCACGTTCCTGTGGGACGATAATGTTTCGAGTGAAGCTAAAATCATCAAACTACCATTTTTATTCATTTTTTTGTAGTGAATTGCATTTCGTTCTCACATACAAATATATTCAAGCCAAGTCTCTACGGCAGAGTATCAGTATCCTGACAGACTTTTCTGGTTTCCTACATTTATTACCCTTTTCATGCAAACAATGATTTGATCATCGTGGAATATCAACCTAGATTTTAACAGGTACCTACATTAGTCTACATTCGTTTTGTATGTCTGCTTAGTCAATCTTTCATCTGACATTATTTACACATGAGCGAACCAGCAAATCATGTCCTTGCTTATTTTAAAGCATGCATTATAGGCGGGTTAACGCATTGACTGCACGAATTACAGGGCCATCAGCTTGATCAGTTTAACATCAAAAGTGTATGGAAAAATAATTTAAAAGATCCTCTTTTAAATTAAAGCAAGGAATGTCCAATGGAATGTTGTTTGTAGGCTCAAGGTTTCAGGTCTGGAAGAGTATGTACGTATCAGGTGTTTTTGAAATACGTCTCTTCCGATTTGAAATTATTTTTTTTGTTTTTTTTTTATGTGAGAGGTCATCTCTTGCGATGGTAATAGGTAATCGTAGAATCTAGAGATGTAAAAGGTGCATCGTTTTCTTGTGGCCGGAATGTTTGGTCTATAAAGCAAAGGCAAGTGAACCGGCTACCCTAANNNAAATAACAAAGTCTTTATAGACTGGCTTTGCATAATTCTTATCCCAACGTTGTTGTATGGAAGGGAGAGTTGGGTGAAAAAACGCAAGACAGTAGGATAAGTGAGGTCGAAATCAGAGCGCTACGAAAAAGTTCGGGTGTAACGCTCGCTGACCGCGTTCGTATCAATGAAATCCGAGAAAAAGTATGCTTCAAAGAAAGTGTTGGAGTTCAAATATTTCTCTTAGGATAAATTTTGGATATTGTAAATAACAGTTCAAGATTTTATATCAATTTACTTACATTGAGTTTAAATTACAAATTGGAAAAAGATAAGTTTGCTGACATAGGTTTAAAAATATTGCTTAGAGTTGCGAGAAGGTTTATCAATTGGGTATGGTCAAACAACTACAAGGTCAACAACCGTAGTTGTTATAGGGATGTTGCTATTTGTAGCCGGGGTGTTAGGTCTATTGTAAAAGTCTAAACGCTAACTTACAAAAATGTAAATAAACGTATAATTAGGTAAATATTTTCAATGTACCGTAGCAAAACCTATTAAATATAAATTTACGAACCATTTTAATTGCGTCAGCTTGCCACAAACAGACACACACAAACACGAAAATCCTCAAGCGCGTCATACTTTCATGGCACTTTGACTTTCTGAAAGCCGAGAGAGGTCTTAACCTGATAAGCAATATGGCACTGTGGCCTGTAAACACTAAGTCAAACTAGATTTCAATTTAACATTTTTTTTAGATAAACCTACATACATTATTATATACCTATATACATTATAGGTAAGATACCTAGATAGACCTATATACATTTACTGTGAATGATTTTTTCTGTTTTATTTAATTAGATTATGAACTAAGTCTACCATAACCATTAGCAACTGCCATTCATAAAGAACTGCTGTGTATGTGATGTAATGTGCTGCGCTGCCTCAGTTGTACTATATTATGGATTCCAATTCGTAAGTAAGAACGAGAATTAAAATTTCTTAATCTCAGTATTTGACAAAAGAGCCTTGTCATAATTTTATTTTTACAAATTCGTCCTATTTTCTGCTGCATCGTTAGAAATAGGATGGTAAGGTTTTATAAAAATTCAAGTAATTCCATTGGAAGCACAAAATTCTTTAAAATCGTTACTTAAAAAAGTCGGTCTATTACCACTTATTATTTGTTTTAGATGTATCTTAGGGAAAAAAAAAACATCTACTGTTTCACCAGTGCATTGGAATTAGTGTCATTAATTTTGAATCAATCCATTTTAAATTCCAAAGAGGCATCTTAATGAGATACTAATTTGATTTTAATCATTAGCTATATTTTCACTAAATCGAATATACTCAATTTTAAAATCATATGAAGACAAATCTATAGCCAACCGCCATGAAGGCATCCTCAGCACTTTAAATCTTGATCCAAAAATAATGGCTTGTGATCAGTTTCTGTGGTGTGACGTAGATGTGGTCCAACATCCGCAGTAGTGAGATCAGAGAAAGAGCGGGATTAAAAGTATCTGTTTAAAAAGAAAGTGAATGCTCTGTCGGATAGTGTTAAAAATATCGTATTAATATTTATGGATAAACTTTTTAATTGGCGCATCCCTAGAAAATGCAGTGTACAAACAATACTGTGCCTCTGGTATTCAGGGCATTCAACTCAAACAGCTGATACTTAAGACTAGCCTGTCTCTAAAATTTCAGAACCGTCTAGATGCTTCTGTTTTACAGAACTTACTGACTCCGTTCTACCGGCATAGGGTTTCGTACAGTTTCCCGAATTACACGTTGTATGTGTTTACGAAACTACTAAAAGTCTCACAAACTTGTTTTTTTTTTTGAAATTGTCGTCTGGTTGCTCTTTTTATTTCTGGTTATGAATACCGATTACTGGTGACTAACGCACAACCTTTATAGGGCGTCTTTAGTACATCAAAAGCAACAACTTTTAGATAGCTGCAAAACAAATTTTGGTTCTCTATTCAAAAAGTTCATTTTTGTCAGATAAAATGTATAAGGAATTTTTCGCGATTTTCTTAAAGTTGTTGCGTTTGATGTCTTAAAGCTGCCATAGAAAGGTTATGCATTAGTTACCAGTTACCTTGTATAATTACGTCTACATTATCTACGTTTGTTTTATATGTATTTATCCATATGTATATAAAATATTTATTTTGATATAATAATGTATATTTTAAGTGTTTCATAGCCGAAAAATCGTGTATCTACATTAAATCGACGATTATTATTGTTTGTGTTTTTCCTTTTCACGGGTCAGCTGGTAGAAATATCTGTTGCTGGAGATAAACTCGCCATTTGTGCTGTATTATATTTATGTTTAGTGATAGCGTTTTGTGTACAATAAACATATTATTATTATAAAGAAAAAATATGATACAGAAAGGAACAAATTAAATTATTTAAGAGTTTTATTATAAATATTGAAAGACATCTAGCTGATAATGTTTGAGATTAATTGTTTCTTAAATTAACTTTTTAAATATAAAAAGAGATAGGAAAAAGATAATCATGATGAGTTTTTTTCGTCGGATCTTTTTAGAGAGTGTAGCGTTACGATTTTTCTCCGACTCGAAGATTTTAAAATTTTAAAGACGATGATACAAGTACCTTTTGTATGGTCTGCGTGAAATTAAATGTTATTATTATAGGTGCGTCGCTATCCTATGTCAGGGTATACGGCAAAGTGTGCAAGTTTAATTGCTAACAAGAACGTAACAAGATCGTGTCTTTATGCTGGAAGGAATAGATATAGCGAAGTATTTCTACCCGCACTAGATGAAAAATGAGTCTCTATCATCAGTGTTCTAGTTGACAGTCTACACGGGAAGCCAATGACATTGGGAATAGTGACGTGATGATTATTCATAAGTAACGATTTTCACACAGTGACTTAATTTTCGTATGAACCCTCTTGTGGCAATAACTAGCACAATAAAAACGGGAACTAGCAAAATTGGGCCACCACCATAGGAAATAGGTAAATGTAAAAGTAATTAACAAAATTAATTAACGACGTAAATAAAGAGAAAATCTTTGATCTCAGTTTATTCCAACAAATATCGAGAAACAAAGAATTTCAAGTCGGATATAATTATCTTGTTTATATGTTGCATTAGATTTATTTTATCATAAAAAAAACATTCAGTTATTCTATTTTACATGAAGCATTTCTCCTTGCACATTACATATTAAATAAAAGTGAAAACATAAAACCAAAATTGATTTACGGCGAATATCTTTAACTATAACAGTTGCTGATTTGAATCCCGATCAATTATGTTTGTTCTATCGTGATGTATATCGTTAGAATTCTAAAATTTCGGCGTTTTGAATTGAAATGAAAGATAATATGTTAAAATTATCTGGGTACGTGGAACCCAGTTACGGATAATTTCACCATTTTCTAGGCCGGTGAAGAGTGCTAATTATGTTCCGTCCAAGTAGTGTAACATGAAGTCTCGTCTTAGTACCTATATAACTTCGCGGCATCTAAAATTCGCTTTTGCATAAATTTCAGTTAAAACTTGTTTGAAGGTACACCTGACAGCTCAAGTGAATTTAATTTTTTTAACACCTAGAAGCGCCACCTATCGGACGCCCTGGGTAACAAGTTTTCTTGTCAATGTTTTTTTTTTCAGACGTTGATTAAATTTGATGTATTGAAATAGTTTTATTTCAATTATTTAACTGTTCTTTGTAACAAAGAGCCTGTTTAGTTATACGTCAGTTTTACACCTTGAAAATTGCTGATACCACCCATTTTTAGACGGTTGGGGTAATATTTTCATAATTTGCATAAAATTCTAATGCAATTATTTGAAGAGTCTGTATACAAATTTTCAGCTATTTACTACAACGAACTACAAGACTAACAGCTAAATTTTCACACAAATTATCACCCCCTCTTTTAGGGCGTTGAAAAAATGGTATATTTTCGATGAAAAAAGGGTAAGCGTATTTTTTTAATAACAAAAAGTTTGCCACTCGATACTCTGTGCCTTTAATTTGACTTGACTTGACCGTCTCGTTGGTCGAGTGGCTAGCGTACACGCCTAACTACACCGACCAACCGCGAGGCTCGGGTTCGATTCCCGACGGGGGCAGGCATTTGTGTGATGAACATTTAGATGTCTGCATTTTCGGGTCTGGATGTTTATTAAATTTATTCTGGTATCCGTTTAGGTATTTCTTTTTATTAGTATCGTTGACTTACACCCATAACACAAACATAGAGTTAGAATTAATTTGTATAACTTGTCCAGGGACATTTAATCATTTATTTATTATGTGTGCGCATATAATTTGCTTACTTTGTAGTTAGATTCAATTTGTATAACTTGTCCAGAGATTCAGAAAAGGTTCAGTAGATTCAACGTGAACCGGAATAAAGACAGAATGACAAAATTCTTAAAATGCTTGAAATGTGTCTCCCCCGTGTTGGTCCGGGCTCCTTTGCAGAATAGACCATCTGCCTTTCTTGCCAGGCAGCTCGTAAAAGGCGAGCATAGGCTTATCATCAGTAACACCGTGACATCTGACTAGGTGGTAGAGTTTCGCAGCGACTCACCCGGATTGCCATAATGACGTGTTCCAGTCCGGAGGGTAAGGTAGCCGGTAAACTTACTTTTGCTCGAGGCCTAACATCTTGACCTCAGGTTGGCAACGCACCATTAACACCTTTGGTGTCTCTAGGCGGCGTGAATTTCTTACCATCAGGAAATCCGCCTGCTTGTTTCCTTTCCTATAACATGAAAAAAATGTGTTTTGCTGATTATTTTTAGTCACTTTCGCCGATTTTATTAAATATCTTCAATATACAGAATTCACTCTTCTCCAATTCATATAGATAAATATTTGCAAAAGTTTATTTCATTGAACAATATCAATTACGGAACAAGTTGAACGATCATATCCCTTATCCAATGAAACGTATTTTTAAAATCCGGATAAAAAACAAATGAAATTTTTAATCGCAAAGAAATATTTGACACTCAAAGTAAAAAGTTCATATCACACTTCCATTCTGAAGCGACGCCACTGAAGGAGCTACTTTTACATCAAAGGCCGTCCCCACTCTAAAGGCGCGATGCATATCTATGATACAGAATTCAAGTCGACTCACAAAGTATCTCTTAAGTGCCTGCGTGTCACCGTTTGTGTCAATTGAGCGTATCCCTTTCAGGAGTGCTATCATTTGCATTGGAATGGCTACATACGTACTGTTATCTATTTTTGTGGAATAAGCAACAAAACAATTCAACATCAGCTTAAAATGTTATCTCCATCTTTAACTAATTGCTATTTGTAAACACGTGACAATATGTTTTTGACATGAACTGCTAAGTGAATTTTGACAATACAATGTTTAACATATTATATTTAGATACATATTATTTCAATAATGTTAATGCTTAATTATTAATCGCAATCGTTTTATTTAGTGTTGACCAAGGTCTCCTGATTAGAAGAGTCAGTGCAAAGTGCATGGCCTGACGCCATAATGACAGGCTCATGTTTCAGTCTGGAGGATAGGATATACAGTAAACTTGCACTTTCGGCGAAATACTCGGGTCACAGAACAGCGATATCATCAGGAAATCCGTGTGCTTTTTTGCCTTCCAAATTCATAAAAAACACCTATATTATATATGATGTCTCTAGACCAAAAGAGAGTCATAAGGGCCATAACCTAGGCCTAAGAGTTTCCCTGAGAGAAAAATTCAAAGAAATCAAGATTCTAACTGTAGCATCCCAGTATATCTTTGAAAATTTAATGTATGTTCACAGAAATTCAAGTTCATTTAAAAGAAATAGTGATATACACTGTGTCAATACAAGGAATAAAAATAATGTTGCTTTGCATGTGTCTCGTCTCCACAGAGTTAGTCATTCTTTCATGGGCCTATGTATACAGTTCTACAATAAACTTTCCAATTATATGAAATAACTTCTAATTAATAAATTTAAATGTAAATTAAATCAAAAAGGTTATTTCTTATAACATTGCTTTAGGAGATAAGACTGCTTGGGATTAATTACTCCTCATGCCAATCTCTTACAATATATAATGTATCATTACATTGATTATTGTAAATATATTTTAAATAAGAAAAAAAACAAGCCCCCTGAGTTTCTCGCCGGCTCTTCTCAGTGTGCGGCCGCGTTCCGATCTCGTGGTAGATTTATTATTATATAGACCCGTCACAAGTGCCTCTTGTAGGTTTATGTGAAATAAAGATGATTTATTATTTATTATAATTACCATGGTTGACTCTTACCATCAGGAGAGCCATGCTTGTTTCCATCTTATATGTATGTATTAAAACACTTAAAAAAAGTTTGCTAAAGGAGTAAATTTAAATTGACATTGTAGTCTGTACCATGTGTCAATTAAAACTTTAACTTTTGAAAATTGGATTTCTTTAGTCTATGTTTATTAATAAGGTGGTAATATTACTAAAATGGTTTTAAATAAGTTTGTCCCATTTGTACTTTATTTTCACAGAAGTTCAAATACACTGACTAAAAATTCTATTGCTTAACCCATAATAGTCTTGAACTAATTATTTTTAGAATTATTTACACACATTTTATTGTAATTAATTGACTATATACGAAAGATTATGAAAATTAAAAATTTAACTTTGAATTTCAATAAGATACTACTTATTTCTTCACCACTCCTTTTAATAGAAGTATGTTTTGTCTTTGAGAAAAAAGTGCATAAAACAATAAATACTAAAGCTATTTACATTTTTGATTCATTGAATTTAAATCGGAGAACCATTGATTTATATACAATTACAGAACGGCTGAATCAAAGAGCACTTGACATTTTTATCAAATTGGCAGAAGCTATGAAAGCTTTCATATTGATCTTGGTATAGAGTCCCTATCCCAAGATCAATATGAAAGTTAATTGGAATGGATGGGTCTTGAATTCGTAATTGAAAGATTATGCGACTGCCTCTAGTGTCGCCGCGGCATTGATTTGGATTCTTGAGATTTACTTTTAATGGGATGCGATCATGCGTGTATGATTTAAGATCTGAAATCGGGAATTTTAATTTATTTCCTAAGCCGAGATGCCTTCTGGATGAAACGTGACAAAGCTTGTGATAAAATCACAAATAAAGTTTTCGTGACTTGAATAATAACACAAATTATTCTTAAGGGTGTTCGTAGAAAAGTCGTCAGGGTTTTTATAGCAAAAGATAACGAACAAACAAGTGACTCCCCTCATTGTTAGAGATACCCATATCCTGTATATACCCTTAATGTTTTAGGTGCGTTAGGTGCTGTCGCCTAGGTGCTAGGCATAATGTGCTAGTCTACCGGCTACCCTACTCTGCACTGTCACTGCACTGACACTGTCATCATGACGACAGGAATAGGTATGTCGGTAGATCCTTACCCAGGCTAGTTGCTGCAAAGCACTCCACGCTCCACGCCAATTGTCTTATTGGTAACTAATTAAACCTTGGCTCATCACTTACGAGTTGCCAGTCACGACGGCAGATGGTCTATTGTACGCAAAGGATACGGAATGGAATAACACGAAGTAAAGAAATGTTTTTTGTAACTTATTAGTATTAAGTAGATAGATAGGAAGGCAACAACAATTTAGGTTACATTAACAATAAAGCATTATTTATGAACAAAAAAAAACTGTGGATAGGCAATTTGGTTTCCGGGCAGCCCATTCATGTACAAATCAAGTTCACCACCTCGCGGAGCACATGCTAGACGGCCTGAACAGACGTTCCCCCCTATACATGGGAGCCCTAATTTTCGAGCTAAGAGCCTAGCGTGGCCAAGGCGTTCTATAAGCTCTACGAAATTGGCATGCCAGACAGACTAGTACTCATCATACGAGACTACTTATCAAATCGAAAATTAAGATTTTGTGTAGAAGGCCCTTTCTACTGCTCTATCTAGCAGTAGGCCTCATGAGGCTGGGGTGCCGCAGGGCTCGGTGCTCTCACCTTTGCTATACAGCCTGTACGCAAACGACGTACCACGACCGCCGCGCGTCCACGTAGCCCTTTTCGCAGACGACACGGCACTATATACGTCTAGCTATGACGGACAGTTTATGGGCAGAACCCTACGTAGCGCACCCACTCTCCTGGGCGACTGGTTCAGGAAGTGGAGTATAGAAGGGGTACTAGGCCATTCGAACGGATGAGACCCTATCGCAATCAGGATACCATCCAAATGTTCGATAGCATAATTCCCTGGGGAAAATCAACAAAATACCTTGGAGTTATTCTAGACAATCAGATGTCGTTCAAATCGCACATATCACGTGTCACTAACAAAGCTAAGTACGTACTTAGCCGTCTCTATTATTTAATTAATAAAGACAGTAAAATGTCACTTCGTAACAAAGTGAAACTTTAAAAAACGTGTGTCAGGCCAATCTCAGCTTACGCATGTGTAGCCTTCGCACATACGTACCCGACCCATTTTAAAAAGCTACAAGTAATCCAAAATAGGTTCATGCGTACTGCCACTGGTTGTCCGTGGTACGTACAGAACGAGGACCTACATCGCGATCTAGAATTGTCTACAATAGCGCAGCATTTCAAAGAACATTATTAACGTTACTTTGAAATAACGGCTGATCACCCTAACCCGGTATTAGCACCCGCGTGTGTCTACACACCGGCCGTAAACGCGCCCCCCAAACTTAGGAGACCCCGTCACGTGTTATCGGATCCACCGGATTCAATAACCGCGGCAAACGCGAGCTTCCCTCCCAATTCCAACAACACTAATTCACAAGACACTACACTACACCGTTGCCGCCGGTTTAGGCAACGAAGAACTCTCTTGCGCCCGGCGCCTAACACCGAGCGACGAGCCGCCACTATTCCTCTACCTAGTACACTCAGTAACCAGAACGCAGCACTAAGTCGAGGTACGATCTCCCCGGAGACAGCCCTTGTTGCTGGCGTTGTAGGTTGTAGAACAGTCCAATCCATCTCAATAATGATGTCTCGGGCTGAACACTCTGCTTGGCCCCCAAAGCCAGGTGAAGTTGTAAAAACCGCGAGGTTGGCAACGCATTAGTCATTAAAAAAAATACGATACTCGATTGGTTTACCATTGGGCATGGGTATATTTAAAAGCGCGAAATACTTCTTTTACGATTTTATAAAAATCTGATGCCTGTAAGGCGGCTTACGCTACGTGGATTACTTTGTGCAAGCTACTAGCTACTGGCTACAATTAGGTTGGTCGATCATTTTGCAAATAATTTGGCCGGAATATTCTCCTTACTACATACTCATTTCAGAAAATAAATAATGCGTCTAAAGAAGTTACACGTTCGTATACATATCTTCGGGTCAAGTCACTAGCATGGCAGGCAGAGACTATCGAGTATCAAAATTTCAAAACTGGACAACGCTATTTTCAATAGATATAAAAAAAATACACATTTTTTTTGCCTGACCCAGGGATCAAACCCAGGACCTTAAGAAGTCAGGCCCAACGTCCAAATGCTAGAACACAGAGGTGATTTTTTTTACAAACAATAATACTGGTAAAATAACCTCAGAATACAACAGTATGTTGCAGTAAAAAGCACACTCTAAGTGACAGCGGCGAAACAAATCAACACGGCAAAACAACAGTGTAACAAGCAAATGTATCGTGTTATCTTTCATCGGCTCTGTTGTTGGAGTTCGAGTGGAACAGTTGACTGGAAGACAAAGATTTAACAAAAACAGGAAGGTTGCTTTAACATATTTTTTTCACTATTTTATGTTACTAGATAGTGAACAAACTGGGCGTTTTGATAAGTCATTAGAGACAACTTTCGTCTTTTTAGACATCGTAGACGTTTCTAGTACACATATATTTTTAGATCAATATTGTATTTAGCCTTGTATGCAAATCTATCGAATACCGTAAAACTAGGCCATTGTGATTGATAAATGGGTAGGATTATAAAAGGCAGTATGGACCAATCTGGTCAAGCTGCAACCCAACAGTCTACCACCATATAATTGAATACGCTAGTCGTATAAACTAGTGTCTATCATCCATACTCTATATAATATATTTTTAGGCAATCTAGATCCTAATATTTTAATAAGCCAGTGACGTAATGGCATCTTCAAAAATGACACCTACATACACAAACATTTAAATACAGTTCTAATACGAAAAAAAATTTATTTATGAATCGGAGAACAGGTATCAAAAAAGTAAATGTTTAGCCATATAGATCAAACTGACTGTTTTGTAGAAAGAACACTTGACATACACCAGCATTAGACTAGATGCTGCTGTAGAATTGCAACTAATTTTAAATTTCAATAAAGTTTAAGTAAATAAAGATTTAAGTAATCAATAACAATTGTTTGTATCCACGATTTTACCGAAAAACATATGCCCTTTTTCGAGCTCTATTTATTTAAAAAGGTACTATAATTTATCGAGCCGTTTTAATATGAACATGTTAAAAAATAAACTTCTTGTTATTTATATGCACTAAAGTACTCCAAGGTTATATCGGATGGAATTCAATTCACTTTTTCCATGTACCTACATGTGTTGTGTGTTTACATTACATGTTTTTACAAGTAAAATAACAACATTTGTTGCGTAGTAACGATGATTTTTATGATAATGTATATTTTGTGCAACAATATCAACTTAAATGTTTGAGACATGAAGCTGTATTACCACATGAGGTTACACTTCTAACAAAGAACTAATGTCACTTCCCAATACCATTGACTCATTCTAATGTACTGACCTCTTTTACTGAGAGTCTTGTCACACCAACTTACAAAGTCAAAACAAAAGAGAGAGCAGTACATTAGAGCGAGTCTGCAGTATTTTGAAATGACATCAAGTCTTTGTTGAAAGTGTAATCTATAGTAGTATTAAGTAAAGCTTCATGTATTGAGGACTTGACGTAACCTTAGTCTGTATTTATTAATATGACGACAATGCTGGAAAAAAGTGCACATACCCTCCACGGTCGCTTTCATCTGATATAAACATCCACCGCTCTAGATACGAATATCTTTTTGACGTCCGAACGTTAAAAATCACGTTCGCGACTTACGTTCAATAGTTTGTAAGACTCAGTATACTTTTATTATCTAACTCTGTAAGTGTGAATGAAAAAGCAATATCAATTAAACATAACAAAACACCACTAAAGAATAAAGTATATTAGAAAAAACTACATTTATCCTAACTTTATCGAAAATTTCAAAAGTTTATACTTATTTGTTGAAAGTCAGCACAAAAATGTATTTTCTCAATTCCTGTTCTTAAAATATATTTCCTGTAGCTGTCCAACTTATATAAAACTTTTATCTCTTCCATTTAAAAGCTAAAAATACACATGCCTTGAATCCGGTTCCATCATGACGTTAAATTGTAATGGAACGTTTCGCTTACCAATTCCATTAAAACTTTATCTCCGCGTATATTAAAGAAAAATGGTGGAGCCGTTACAAGGAGTCACTGTTCCCAACACCGAGCTTTTACCATAATGTATGTTCGCAGCCTTTGTGTACATGTTACTCGGTGAAACATGGACTACTTGTGAAATTGGTCTTTGATTAATTATTGTTTAAAACTTGCTAGAAAGTGTTTCTAGTGTTCTTTTAAATCATGGAATAGAAAGCTAAGATTAAAATTTTGTCTTTGTTTATAATATATTATGATAATCATGGATGTCTGACAATTTTTGTAATAGCTGTTTACTTACTTTTTATGAAAGAGATCGCAAACAGATAAGATATCAGCAATACCAGGAGAAGGCTCATCTTTTAAATTTACTGGTTCTGGTTACTGGTCAGCACAATGGTATTTTGAGTGGTAATAAATGTATACAAAATCGTGCGATAGTAGACTGTCACACATTGACGTGATGGTCAATATATCATAAGCTTTGAATGTCCGAAGCTGAAACTTAGCGGCAGGATTCAAATCCAACCGCTCCTTAGATACGTGCAGTCAATTGCCGACTGTCCGCCCATTGAAAATTCGACACGTTGGTAGTAGTCAAAATGAAGGTTCTGTAACTTTGGAGCTCCCGGCCAGATGTGAGAACAGTACTCCAAAATAAAGGTGCAAGTGAAGAGTTAGTCTGAAATGTCTCCTTTCTGTTAACCTGATAACATTACACGTAAGAGAAACTTTGATATGGCTTGGCGGTACATACAACAACTATTTACAGCAGAAAAATAAAGAATAATGAATGTGTGTCTATCGTTAATACTTGACCCAAGACAAGGGCATCATATAACAGCAACGAAACAGCCAAACCTTATATTTTGACTATGCTGTAAAGTTTCTAAAGTTAATGTTTGTGGAATCAGTGCGTGTGCAAGAGATAGTCGACAAAACTCAAAACAATAAAAAAAATATTAATAAGAACCGCCTTCATCATTTATTTTATTTTATTCGTGTTAAGTTTATTTAGTTTTTCAGGTCAAATAATTATTTTAAACATATGAAAATGAATCACCGTTTGGCGTGGACATAGTAGATGTTAATGTCTGAGTTCACTGGGTCTGCTAGTTCATAATTTTAATTGGTGGCGACAAAGGTAATAAAAAAATGAGTTTGTATTTATGAAATCAGTTTAGGTTTTATAAATAATTTATTGGATTTAAATAAATATTTATTAAGCGTTTAATAAAACAGTTATAAGATTAATGGTGTCCGTAAGAAGTTTCTAGATTTAAATAGACGCATCACAAGAAAATTAACACTTTTAATTATTTCTGCGGGATATTCACGATCTCTTTTTATTTTTTTTAAATCTTATGCATCACAAGGAACTATGTATGGTTTATGTAAAATGAATATATTCATATTCTTATTCATGAAATGTTTTTTTAAAACAATGATCGCTACGAATTATTGTAAACAGGACACGCCTATTAGATTGATTTTCGATTTTCTGTCCACTTTTCACACAAAAACTCCAAAACAGATTTTATCAAAATTCGTGTAGTCAGCATCATCATCAGCCGGAGGACGTCCACTTCAGGAAACAGGCCTCCCCCAAAGAGCGCCACAAGTCACGATCACCAGCCGCTTGTAACCAGCAACTCCCCGCGACTTTGACCAGATCATCAGTCCACCGAGTGGGGTCGTCCAACACTACGTCCTCCGGTGCGGGGCCGCCATTCGAGAACCTTTCTTGAGCAATGTGGCCTGATCATTGCCACTTCAGCGTGCTGACTCTCTGGACTATGTCGGTTACTCTCGTTCTCTTGCGGATCACCGAATTACGGATGCCTTATATTATTTAAATCCTCCTTTGAAATATAGAGTACTCCGTTACAGAGTACTACGGTACATAACATAAATATACCAATATATGTTTTTGAATGAGTCAGATAACATCAGAAATATGTGTTTTAGTTCTTCCGGCAAACTTTGTTTCCCTGTTCAATTTGTATGGGAAATATTAAAATGTTATTTTACCTAGTTCCTTACAGTTGAACACGACAAACGTTTGTTTCCTTGTTCTTAGCTCCGCATCAATTTTCAGCCAAATAGTTTCAGTCGTTCTTGAGTTATAAATAGTGAAACTAATACAACTTTCTTTTATATACATAATAAATGTTTCTTTCCCTAAGAACAAACAATGAAAGCTACAGTAGCGTTTAATTGCCATTTGATAGACTCTTTTCAAAATTAAATAACAAGAAACCCAAAGCTGAGATTTCCAATTAGTTTCCTAAAGTGTAAACGTAATTAATGATTCCACAGTGTACCTATGTGAGTGGTTTTCTGGCTAACCAGACCAATTAGAGACATCTCGGCACTACTACTGACTAATGGACATTGATTACACTAGGGTCAGCATTATTATTGCTATTAGATGTTGTCCCCGCGCCTTAGTTCGTATTTTAAATGGTATTTATTAGGATTGCTGTACTTATAAAATAGTCTAATTCAAAATTACGGCAAGCATTCATACAATTAGGAGCCCAAAAAATATGTGGTATTGTAATTGATATTTAGTTATAGAACCTATGTCAAAAAATGGTTAAAAAAGTTTGAGGTGAAAACAGTGCCACAAGCTGCTGTGATGGACATGCGTTTGATATCTTACACCTTGTCTGAATAGTATTTCATCATAGAAATCTCTTTACTGTTTTTTGATGATGATAATAATAATAAATGTTTATTTCTGTATAAATAAAGAGCTTCATATACCTTGGGTTGGGTAGGTGCTATAATAATTAGTCAGGCTTCGCCTGTTTCACCAAACTGAACTGGTAAACAAATTTTATTTTAAACTAAAATTTACAGTTCTATTATTTTAATGCAATAATTTCTCCAAACATTATTTAAAATACTAGATTTCTTTATTTATTTCTTTTGAACTTATTCACATTTTATTTTATTTCGTATTTTAAAAGAAATGAATATAAAAGTAGTTAAACCTCAGAGTTGAAAAATTCTCGTGTCACGGTGTGCGTGGTTCAACTCCTCCGAAACGGCTTGACCGATTCTCATGGAATTTTGTAAGCATATTGAGTAGGCCTGAGAATTAGCCATAATCTATTTTTTTATTCCTCTGAGTGATGGAGGTAACTCAACTCATTTTTTTTTATTAACATTAAAAATGTAGCAGAAAATTGTCTGCCTCTGTCTGTTGCATTCTGAACTGCATACTAAGTCATGTCTTTAAAAATTCTAATATTGTTAATTATTTTCAATTCCCGGCAATTTAAGGAATTTGGTAGTTTTTATACAGAATACTTGCAAACTTGTTGTTAGAAGTATCTCAGCCATAAATGGGCACTAGAACCTCTTGAGTTCGAGAATTGAAGAACTCGAAATTCAAAATTCGTTGTTACATTCGTAAAGTGTGTATTTGCACCAGGGAGATACAGCCAAGTGAATGAAATTCCTGGACAAATAGGTCACTTAATGATACTATGACTAGAAAATAAAATAACCTTAACCGGGACTATTATCCGCTTTTTGAAGATCTTTATACTTTCCCATGGAAAAATTTGTAACATCGGAATAAACACCATTACTATCGTACTCTCCCAAACTGACCATATGTCAAACTTCAACTTCGTTTGAAGCCATAAGCAAATAAATAACTTTCATCCCAAAATACCCTAGACATCTCCAAAACTTATGGATTTGTAAATGGGATAACAGGATATGGTTTCAACG
Organism: Calephelis nemesis; assembly: GCA_002245505.1. Classification (NCBI taxonomy): domain Eukaryota; kingdom Metazoa; phylum Arthropoda; class Insecta; order Lepidoptera; family Riodinidae; genus Calephelis; species Calephelis nemesis. Next base: position 79,574 of record NJDD01005584.1, read on the forward strand.
ATCACTGCTTTAAGTTTTTGCATCACCGAACTCCAATACGATGTTCTAATTTGTTACACCAGTACAATTCTATGTGAGTTCATTTCAAATTTTAATTGAATAAAAATGTCGGTATCGCTCCGTACCTATTCGCTCATCCCTTGTAAATGTAGGCCACACGTTTTCGCTCTTAATCTGATTGAAAAGGTCTATCTAATTAAAGCTCTTGTACATGGTTTCAATGTATTAAGTGGCTTAAGCCTTTTGCGAATACTATTTAGCGTTAAGCCTCTGAATAAACGTAATGTAGTACTTGTATCACAGAGAAAAAGACAGGTTGCACTCCGGGAGTGCTCGCAGAAGTAAAAATTTGAATATTAACGTTTTGGAACGTTTTGGAATGGTTAGGAAAAAATTTTGCACGAATTGCTTTATTTATCAGTATGAAAGTACTATCATGTATGTAGTTCGATCATTCGCGCAAGCGCCCTGCGCCGTCTTACGAATTTTCGATCAGGTCACGTGTTCTTACGCGAGTTTAGAAGTTTTAACCCATTCCAAACAAAGTGCGCAACGCCACAAATGAAGTTTTTACTTCAAAAATCACATACTAACAATGCATTAATAATTATAAATACATTATTGTTTTTATGATTATTTGATTTTAAACTAAAATTTTCGCGTATTACCTTACAAAAAATTAGCAGTCTTATATTTAAGTATTTTTTGCAGAAAGATGTGTGGGTGGTTTCTTGGCAATATTGAGAAAGCGTTGTGCTATCCTTATGGGGAGATTGAGAGACAGCACAAATAGCATATTATTGGTTTTGGCCCAGCGTTGGAGATACTTTAATATTGCAACAATGGATAAGGTTACACACGCGATTATATACGATACCTACAACTACCGCTAGACTAGGTTCATAATTAATTGCCTACTAACAATAAAATATGAATTGTATGAATAAAAAAGTGTAAGTATCTTCACGCCCATATCCCGAAGAGGTTGGCAGAGGCACAACCAGGGCACCCACGACTAGCCGAAGACACTAAGTCCCACAATGTGATAGATGGCAAGCCTATCGCCAACCGGTCACATAGCCAATACGAGAAAAGATTTTTTTTATCAGAATCCCATTTTCTGTTAGTTGCCCAACCCGGGATTTGAACCCGGGACAGCATGAAATCAAGTCCAATGCCTGGACCGCTAGACTACAGACTACAGAGACTATTTTACTTTGTGTAAGTTTAAAAAAAACTATAAAGTCGCTTATATATGTCTAGCAAAAATAAAAAATAGAAAGTAATTGTCTACAAATTAAAAAAAAACTATCAAAAATCTTTTTATCACATACTACGCAGATTGAACTAACCTCAAAGATAGCAAATTATGAGTTTTAGTAATACGAGTAAATACTTAAACATACAACCACACCCGGAAATACAGATATCGATGTTCATCACACACATGCCTGCTCTCGTTGGGAATCGAATCCTCGTCTCACGGGTGGTCGGTGGAATTAGGCTACCCCGCCAACGTTTAAATACACTTTGTTGGTTTTGATCATTTTAATGATATGGAATAAAATGAATTAGACAAATTGCTTTTTAAAATTTGAAGATCCATCTTACATCACATGTAACTACTTCGTTATTTTGTTTCAATTGTTTTTAAAAACGTGATATCTCTTAAGATATTCATCGAAATGAAATAAAATTAAAAGAAATTTTGTTCAAAATGCTTTCGATCTTTGCTGGATTACCCAAAAGGCCAGACTAGGTCATGGCCTAGAGCCCCCGACGATCGGAGGCCCTTAAGACAATTTGACATAATTGTTTTTTGAAATAAGATTTTTAGTTTGTATATATTTTTTTAAATTAAAAATAAATATTCGTATTTATTTGTTATATTTATTTTGTTGTTCGATTGTTATTTTATGTCAATATTGAAACCTTTTATGATATAATAATCCTAAGAGGTGTTTAAAATTCTGAAATTGCGTAATAACAGTCAATTTAACAATATTTTTGAAAGGAGAGGGATGGCCTAGGGCCCCCTATGGGCTTAATCCGGCACTTCTGTGAGTGACAACGTGTTTATTTGAAAATATTAATATTAAGTTTATGAACCTTCGCAAATAATGCATTATTTTAACGTGCTATTAATACCACGAACAGTGGTACAGTGAGTTAATTTTAAAATATAGCTATATGCTGACACTGAATTTTTTATTAAAATTATTAGAGGAATAATTACATATCATGTCATATTTGGATTTTGCATACCTTTAGCCCATTTACGCAGCGCACGCAATTGTCCTTCCGAAGAAATGATTATTTTGTGTTTGGCGCCAGATCCTGTAGATTCTAATTATGTCAAACTTATTTTTTTTAAATACTTTACTGTCCTCAGCCTTTTATATGTGTGTGAACTTTCAATTCAATCCGATGTTTTAAAGGGGGTGAAAAACACGTTCTTAGGTTTCTTACACACCAACGAAGTTGATAAAATTTCCATAATCACATTAAAAAATAAACTATGCATCTAACTTTAAAAGTCTTTGTTACGGCAAAAAACAGTCAATATATTTTCGATGTATGACAGGAACGAGTATTTAAATACATTTGAAGTGGTGGAGACTTTCAGATGTATCTGAAAATCCGACTGTAATTTAAAAATAAGAAGTCATTATGATTGTTTCGTACTGCGTACATAATATTATTTATTACTGTATTAATACCACCACCACCACCTCGTTACCACCTCGTTGGTCGAGTGGCTAGCGTACACGCTTAACTACGCCGATTAACCCCGAGGCTCGGGTTTGATTCCTGACGGGAGAGGAATTTGTGTGATGAACACTAATATGTCTGTCTGCATTTCCGGGTCTGGGTGTTTATTTAATATATTCTGGTATCTATTTAAGTATTTCTACGTATTAGTATCGCTGATTAGCACCCATAACATAAGCATATTATTTACTTACTTTGGGGTTAGATTCAATTTGAGCAATTTTCCACGAGTAATACAAAATTAAACTCATATGTAGAGAGAATCGTAAAACACATAACCCTTGCTCGCAGTCAGGTAAAAAGGACGTTTACATAAAAAGAGTTAGTTCATTATGCCGTCCGCGATATACATTCAGTTATTGAAAAGAGGCACAAGGTAAATCTATTAGAAGATTACGTATACCGCTTCCAATGGAGGGAATATATTCATCATGGGTATTACTTTATCCGCTTAGAAAGCTTTTTTTATCAATGCCTTTTGCTGAAGAGCTTTCGTAGTGATTAAAGAGAAAATGTTATTAAGTAAACTTTCATACGCATCTTATATTGTTAAAAATATTATATAATGTTTAGCATATTTTGATGTAGGGATGTGATGACTCCATCGCCAGCTACGATCTGACGTGGACTGTTAAGCTTCTGGCTTAAGTTTACAGGTAACCCTATTTCATTTAGGACTTGAATACAACAGTGTCTATATATTAATATGCGAAACAAAAACTTTGGACTCCTTTTTACGAAAATTGTGAAGACGCAGGAACATCAAATTTAGCAAACTTATAGTTTATGTGTAGAAGAAGTGCAAAACGCTAATATTTTTCAATAATAATGCTTATAAAGTACATTTAATCGATACATAAAACATTACCTACACTACCATGCATTTGACACACACAAACAGATAATAATATATATTAATAATAACGATAAAAGATTACAAATGGCTTACTAAAAAGTTTGGAAACAAAGTAGGTTGGTCTTGAGAAATAAACATAGCGTTTTTATCATATTAAAATGTATTATGGTCGAATTTCGACCAACGGCGACCACTAGTATGCATTTATTTTACAAAATTAAATCATTTGGAATTGAATTTGAATTTGATTGAATTCGACTAATCGTGGGTGCCCTGAGTTACGATCTGCCTATCTCGTGACACAGTCAGTGAGTCCTGAACCCTTCAGGACTCACTGACTGTGTCACGGTAGATGGAGATTCTTCTATCACGGTAAGCTACACAGTTGTGATATGTAGGTTCTACTGAAGCTGTTAGTTACATATTTTGTCCACTAGACGTTAAAACCAGGTACTTTAATTTTAAAGTACCACCATTAAATTTAATCTATATATCTTCACGCCAAGCCCCTAACAGAGCAGGCAAAAAGTATCGAGTATCGAGTTCCAAATGTAACGATTCTTACAAACACAGCTTTTTTCAAATTGATCCCGTGTTGGTCCGGGCTTCTTTTTAGAATGGATCATGTGACTTCTTGCCAGGCAGCACGTTAAAGGCTAGCATAGGCTTACCGTCACTAACACAATGACTTCTGACTAGGTAGTAGAGTCTCGCACTGAATATTAAAAACTCTTCAGGAATATTACCGACGCCTTACCTATTGTTGTATAACGTCAGTGCTTGCCGTTACCGCCCTCGGACAAAACTCGTTTAATTATCCGTTAAATGTCAATCTAAGTCTTTCCGGGTAAAAGGACAATTTGAGATTAATTAAATTGATTTGCGATGACATTAAGTCCATCCAAACTACACAAATTAAATCTAACCCCTAATATATGCTAAATATATGCTTTCTTATGAAAAATCTATAACTCAACTATACTATAACACAAAAAGACTTACATAGATATCGGAATCAATTTGATAAGCACGTAGACTTAAAGCCATATGTTCATCACGCAAATGCCTGCCCCCGTCGAAAATCGAACATGAGCCTGGCGGTTGATCGGTAAAGTTTCCCCCCCTAGCCCCTCGACCAACTAGGCGGTCGAAATTTAAAGGATTTAGGTTTAAGAAAAATAAAGTTCGGTCACTTAAGAACAAAACTAATAAAATGTTAAGGTCTTATAGAAGTAATAAGTAACAGAACTGTATGATCACTCTGTATATTTCCCGATCATAAAAATACCATTATAACGGGACACACTGCTGCGGTTCCATAATGGAGTTCAAGTGTATATTTTAAAAGTGGTCGGTGCATCGAAGTGCTTTTATTGTACCATGTTGCTCGTAATTGTGTTATGTTTTAATATGATCCGCAATTTATTTCCACTTTTATACAAAAGAGAAGCTTTTAATAACTTATATCACTTTGCGAGAATCCACTAGTTAATTATATTTACTTTGTCACATTTATATTTACATATATTGCAAAAGACAATTAGTGTATTGCGAAGTAGAAAACAAACACATATGATAAAGTATTGCGGTTAGTCCAACCTCCTCTTACAATCGCCATAATGTCAGTTCTTGATATTATCGTGATCCAATGGAATACAGTATAAAAAAATCACATAGATAAAAGTAACGATTTATCAGCAGCTACTGTATTCTAGTATAGTAGGTATGGAAGACACAAAAGATTTATCTCCGCGCTGCAACATGTATTTCTTACCACCAGGATTTTTTTAAGCCCTAAAGTAAGCAAACTATATAATTGTGTTACGGGTCTTACAAGTGGTACTCCATGATTTGAATATATAAATGCTTAAACATATACCAGAATAAATGTATTAACCACCCAGGCCCGCAGACATAAAATGTTCATCACACTTATGCCTGCCCCCGTCGCTCATCGAACCCGAACCTCACGGTTTGTCGATGGAGTTAGGCATTTTACCTCGACCAACAAAGCGCTAAATATTTACACGTAGCTATGTGCATGTTTGCCTTTCTACTAACATAATTTTATTAGATACTAGCTGTCCCGGCGAACTTCATTCCACCCGTTCAGTGTGAAAAAACAGTGTTATTTTCCCCATTTTCCCTGCAACTTTCCTGTTTTTTTTCTTCATAAGAACCTTTTCCTGATAATAACTAACAAAATAAAAAAAGAATTAGCTAAATCAGTCCAGTAGTTCGGAAGTTATCCGATTACCAACACATTTAGCAATTCATTTTTATATTATAGATAACAACCGAAAACGTTTTTATTAAGATATTATGTTATTGACAAAATAATTCATACAATTTTCACCAAAAAAGTATCTAATCATCAGTCGGGCATATATCCAATCCCGGGCAACATTATTTTTATTAGAAAATTGAAAATAAAATTTTTCCAAGTTTTAACAGGGAATCGAACCCAGGACCTCAAGAAGTCAAGTCCAACGCTGGACCGCTAGACCACTGAGGCGATTAATTAGCTGAATTTAGCATAAATGGTTAAGTTTTACATATGTGTAAAACAGCAAATTTAATTCATAATTTTATTTATTACTTTAGTGGAGGCAATTGACATGTTATTTATTATTTTCGCACATGGTACTAATTTCCTAACTCAGTGGAGAATGAATAAATCGTTAGCAACTCCATTATACAATGTATCCGTTTTTGGTATCTTTCTACTATAAAAATTTATAAACAGATAATTATTGTTTAGCAGTTTAAGTTTTAGCCCTGATGATGCTTTTGTAAATGAAACCGGTAGCCTATTTATGAAGTAATAAATTATAAAAGATGTGTAAAATAGTGCAAGACGTGTTTCTTCATTTAAAAATGTGGATGGTTTATGATTCAGTTTCATGCTTTGCCCTACAAAAGATATCTACATTTTAATTTGTTTAACAAAAAGACTTAACCCAGTTTCTAGATCCAACGGATATAAAGAAGTTTTACTACGATTAAGTAAGAATGCTTTAGACGTTATTTTTTTACTTTACTGTTAAAAAGCTTTTTTTACTGTTGAAAAGCAATCTGGATTTTGTTTGAATTGTGTAAGTGTATGATTTATGTATGATGCGTAATTGAATTTCCTTGAAACATTTGACCAACAAATTTGAACTCCTCAGCAAAATGTAGTGTAGTGGCCGGGAGTGGCTAGCGTACACGCCTAACTACACCGACCAACCGCGAGGCTCGGATTCGATTCCCGACAGGGGCAGGCAATTTTGTGATGAACATTTAGATGTCTGCATTTTCGGGTGTGAGGGTTTCTTAAATTTGTTCTGGTATCTATTTAAGTACTTCTGTGTATTTGCTTACTTTGGGGTTAGATTCAATTTGTGGGACTTGTCCAGGAATATTTATTTATTTATTTACTCCTAACCTTATTGTAATACCAGCAACCCCAGCGAACTTCGTTCCATCTAGCATTTCTTTGTTTTATATACGCTTTATATTAGCTTGGTTTGTATGTTGGTATGTATGTAATAGAATCTTTGAGCCCCACTTTTACCAGTTTAAAGAAATTTGATAAATTTAAAACCTTGCACAGGTATCAAGTACCAATGTCAATACAATAGTTTGATAACAGTTTCTCATTATCCTTGTTAGGATCGCCGGAATTAATAAATTCTTTTTAGCTAGACTTAAGAGAAAATGACCGATTAATTTTGTTTCAAGGCCGATTCTGGCATTACTTTGGATAGTTAATCGATATAAAGGATCATAATGTTCATTTGGAGAATATTCAAATTATTGTGGGTAAAACTAACTACAATGATGAAAGTGGGTCCCGTTGGTCCGTGAGGTGATGATATGACGATGAGATGATGATGAATTTGGATCAATCTCCGTGGATTAATCAATTCACTGCGGTCCGTACTTACCTCTACTAAACAGTAGCCAATAGAATGATTGTAATATCTAAATAATATTAGACACTCCTTGCTTTTTACTTTGAATTTCAATATTCTGTTAATGACTTAAGTTTTATCATAATTTTATTTTAGTTGATTTATTATGAGCGATCGTTCGATCTTCTACAACTATTAAGTAAATTATTGACATAGGAAATTAGTTTCTAATTTTTGGTGTTTTAAAACGTGTTTTTTAAAATGTTGTTTATTTTAACACTCTCTGCTTACCTCGCAATTAATTTGAAGATGTTACGTATATATACGGATGTGTATGTAAGCTATAGGATAACTTTAATGTTTAACAATAATTTAAAACTTTAAGTTAAAGTATTCCTGCACATTCCAAGTTTCAGGTTAAGAAAGTAAGTAAAACTTTTCATACAAAGAATGTTGTGATAGATATTTCTAAATAAGGAATTTTTAATGGAAAAAATGTCAAATAGATTTTTCATAAATGTGCAAAATTCGATTTTATATTTTTTGAAAATAATTATTTGACCTTTAAGAAAACATAGTGAACCTATCCGCAAAGCCAAATTTCGTTTTAATTGGTTTAATAGATTCGCCAAGCATCACTGCTGCAAAACCAGTCAGATAAAAATTCTCAAAACGCTCAAAAGCTGTGTTCTGCTGACTTTTATTGGTCGCGTTGATATTTTTCTTAAATGTCTTAAATATACAAAATTTTTTCAACAGCTCTATTACATGTTTAGACAGAGATATAATGGATCTAAGCAGGGCTAACTTGCGATTTTTTTTGCTCTCGCTTCGATGTGCAAACCCTGTGTATCTGGTTACCTTGCACAATAATTACTGGCCTAACATTTCAGACACAACCTACAACGTCTATACTCTATAGTGTATAGGTCAAGGTTATCCCTTACCACCAAGAGAGCAGTGTGTTTATTTGATGTCTTGTCTCATAGAATAAAATGTAAAACATATTTGTTTATGCCAGAAGTCTTTAAGTAAAAAAAAAGTATCTTCATGCCCTTATCCCCGAAGAGGGAGGCAGAGGCACAACCAGGGCGCCCACGACTAGCCGAAGATACTAAGTCCCACAATGTGATAGGTGGCAAGCCTATCGCCAATCGGGCGCAAATCCTATCCCTAGCAACATTTTTTTTTATTGGAAAATTGGAAAAACCCAATTTTCTTTTTGTTGCCCGTCCCGGGATTCGAACCCGGGACCTCATGCAGTCAAGTCTAACGACTGAACCGCTAGACCACAATTCTAGAATATGTCACTCATCTCCCCCTTACCCTAAATAGCACTTTCAATCCCCAATATATTTTGAATACAAATATTGTATACTAGCTGCGCCCCGCGGTTTCACCCGCGTGAGTCCCAATCCCGCGGGAACTCCGGGATAAAAGTAGCCTATATGTTATTCTGGATCTTCAGCTACCTACGTACCAAATTTCATCGTAATCGGCTTTGTAGTTTTTGTGTGAAAGAGTAACAAACATCCATACATCCATACATACAAACTTTCGCATTTATAATATTAATAGGATAGGATCATATTTATCTGTGTATATTTGCTTTCTAGCGCGATGTGTATTGTATTTTAAGAAGAACTACACAATTCATTGCGAATAAAAGACAAAATGTGGGAAATATAATGAAATGCAATCGTAATATTTTATTTATGTTTTTATTTTTGCCGCGGCGAATTATGCCGGAGTAAGTCCTTACCGGAAAGTTAATGCTTAATTTATTTTTCATTTGCCTTTGTTAGCTTCAACTTTTTGTAACACTTATTTGACCTAATTCTTTTTAATAATAATTTGATAGGTGAATAATATTGAAATAAAGTACATTTAAATGTTACAGAATAGTTATTACACATAAATTAATGACGATAGTTTTGTATTGATTACTAGTAAGTATCTTCACGCCCATATCCCCGAAGAGGTAGGCAGAGGCACAACCAGGACACCCACGAGTAGCCGAAGATACTAAGTCCCATAATGTGATAGGTGGCAAGCCTATCGCCAACCGGGCACGTTTCCAATCCCAACCAACATTTTTTTTTTTAATTAGAAAATTGGAAAAATCCAATTGTCTTTTTGTTGGTCGACCCGGGATTCGAACCCGAGACCTCATGCAGTCAAGTCCAACACCCGGACCGCTCGACCACAGAGGCGACAATTTGGCGACAATGCGAAAAAATTGATTACTATTGTGACATTTGGCACTCAATACGGACTATCTACCCCGTAAGGAACGTGGCGTAAAGATATGTATGTGGGTATGTATGTATCACCGAAATAATGATGTGAAAGTTTACTGACAGTTATCGACATTATTCGATATTCTTTTATGAGATTTGAAAGCAAACAAGCAGACAGATTTCTTGATTGTAAGAAATTCACACCGCCTAGAGACACGAAAGATAATAAAAGTGCATTGCCAACCTGAGACCAGAATGTTAGGCTTCGAACAAAAGTAAGTTTATTAGCTACATTATCTTCCCAACCGGAACACGCCAACGGCAAGCACTGACGTTATGACTATATGAATATGAATAGGTAAGGCGGTGGTATCAATCCGGGTGAGTCGCTGCGAAACTATACAACCTAGTCAGATGTCACTGTGTTAGTGACGGTTAGCCTTTCCTCGCCTTTAGCGAGCTGCGTGACAGGAAGGCAGACGGTCTATTCTGCAAAGGATTCCGAACCAACACGGGGAATAAAAAAAATTGGTATTTATTGTTTTGTTACATTATTACACTTTTTCATTTTGTTTTGATTTTACGTAGGTATAGCCAACTTGTTAGTATATGTGCATAACTTCGCGGTGTTATCTAGGGTAATGGAAGTTCGCGCGCGAGACGAGCACAGCATAGCTCGAAGGTACTACTTAACTAGCTTTAACTTTTTTTAACTAACCCTTAAACCTTTGACTTTGATTTGAATCGCCCCTGTGGTCTAGCGATCCGGGTGTTGGACTTGACTGCTTGAGGTCCCGGGTTCGAATCCCGGGTCGGCCAACAAAAACAAAATTGGATTTTTCCAATTGGATTTTTCCAATTTTCTAATAAAAAAATGTTGGTCGGGATTGGAAATGTGCCCGGTTGGCGATAGGCTTGCCACCTATCACATTGTGGGACTTAGTGTCTTCGGCTAGTCGTGGGTGCCCTGGTTGTGCCTCTGCCTACCTCTTCGGGGATATGAGCGTGAAGATACCTTTTTTAAACTTTGATTTGCTTAAATCAAATAAACAAAATTCTCACGATAGTAAATGTTTAGTAAAATATAAGTTGTTTAGCTTTAACTGCGTGTTATTATATAACACTTTTGATATTATTGATATCTAAAAACCTTTGATTTCGTCACTAACTATTTGATAATCTTCAAAATTCGATACTTTTTAGAAAGCTGAAATTTCGTATGTAGGTTACATTACTACTTCGACCGCCTCGTTGGTCAAGTGGCTAGCGTACTCGCCTAACTATGCCGACCAACCGCGAGGCTCGGGTTCGATTCCTGACGGGGGCAGGCATTTGTGTGATGAACATTTTGATGTCTGCATTTCCGGGTCTGGGTGTTTATTTAATTTATTCTTGTATCTATATAAGTATTTCTATGTATTAGTATCGTTGACTAACATCATAACACAAGCATATAATTTGCTTACTTTGGGGTTAGATGCAATTAGTGTGACTTGTCCAGATATATTTATTTATTTATTTAATATTTCTTGGAAACTGAAATTACATTGGTGGCTAATATTGGAACACAATAGCAACAACATTTTGTAACTTAGAACTTTTTTATCTTCAAGGTATAAACAAGGATATAAATTTATAAAATTTAAGGAAACTTCCTAAAAATTAACTCATAAAATGAATAACATCTTACAAATTCTAGGAATCTAGCTTAGTTTTCCCACATAATTTTACATAAAATACATGAAATAGCCCTCAGAAACAAAAGTAGACTTAAAACTAATGCATTTCATTTGGTATAGCGTTTAACAACATAGTAATCAGTACGATGAAAGTTATAAGTATTAAGTTTAAAAAAATTATAACATAAAGAAGAGTTCCCTATTTATATGGATCTGAAGATATGTATGTAGGTATGAGATGACCTATATCTTATATACATACAGGCACGTAAGATGTAATTAAAATTTATTTAAATCGTATCTTCAGTTTTTTTTCAAAGATTTATTCTCACACAGGGTTGCTGGTTACTGACCTATCTAGGGCGGCTTTACTAGGTACATCACATGCAACGACTTTTTTTAGAACTTTTAAAGAATTTGGTGCTCCATACAAAAAAAAACTTCATCGTGCTCTGACAAAATATATGAAGAACCTAATTCTCTTTTCGCGATTTTCTAAAAGTTGTTACTTTTGATGTACTAAATCCGCCTTAGAAAAGCACCGGTAATCCAGTATATCAATGGTGCCTATACATTATGCTGTGAAGATCGACTGGAGAAAAAGTTAAGGGTTTAAGATCGACAGCTTTATTTTAAAATATTTTTTTTATCTATTGCTACACGTATTTATATTATCATTTATTTTTATGTTATAATATAAGTAATTATTAGCAGTTTAACATAGTTTCTTACTGTTTACACACATTTGTAGATAAAAAAATATTCAAAATTCGAAAATAAAATCTTGTAGGTAGTAACTGGCTTAACCTCTAAGATCGACTGTGGAACCTCTCGTAATCGACCGGTGGA
>NJDD01005584.1:92045-104624 GCA_002245505.1 Calephelis nemesis
AAAAATATTCAAAATTCGTAATCGACCGGTGGATCGCGATTGACCATTTGAGCTGCACTGCTGTATATGTACTCGTAAATAAAATCGTAAAATTTACGTTTAATGTAAATCTATATATATAAAAATCAGTTGCTGTTCGTTAGTCTCGCTAAAACTCGAGAACGGCTTAACCGATTTCGCTCATTTGGTTTTTGAATTATTTGCTCAAGTCCAGGGAAGGTTAAAAAGATAAGAAAACAGGGAAAACTGCGAGGAAACTAGGAAAAACAACATTTTACTTTTTCCTATACAAACTGAACGGGTGAAACGGACAACGGAGACCGGGACAGCTAGTATAATACATAATATTTGTAAGTTTGTGTTTGAATACGTAGAAACTACTTTATTGTATTATATTAAAACCCTAAAAATATCAGCTTTTAACAAATTAGAATGTCTCTTTGTAATACAGTCCAGCAAATTAACCAACATCGATAACTTATTCTATTGAAACCAAGCTGACTCGCCGGTCTACTTCAGCTCACTGAATATTAATGTGATATAAATTATTGAATAAAGACGTACCTTCTCGTGTTTTAAGATAAATTAGTATTTGACTCCGAAGTAATGTTTTATTTTAGAAAAAAGAATGTCCTTTTCAACGGCCGGGTATTTTTAAATGCAAATTTTGATTTACAATGCTTAAGATCGTTATTTATTACATACGTATAGGTCTTAAAGTGTATGTAATTGAAAGAAAAATGTTTTTTGTATTTTTCCGTCGCCCTAATATTTATTTAAATTAATATTTTTAAAATATATAGATAACTTATTAGCTTTAATACACAGACAAATAAGATAAAATCTGTATTGTTTATACTAATTCTGAATTTTTACAAAGCAAGTAAGTAAGTAAAGACTAAGTATTTCTAGGACCCTAACCCAAAGAGATCAGCAGAGGTATAAGCAGAACTCACACAGTAAGCTGAAGGGATTTACAGTCCCCCAATATATCTACTAGATGGTAAACGTATTGCCAACCGGGTACTTACCCTATCGCGGTCAACTTTGTTCATATCAGAAAATAAAAAAACCTTGTGTTGCGCGACTGGTAAATGGAACCCGAGGCGTCGTGCAGTCAATTTTAATACTAGACTACTAACCACAGTTTTTTTAGAATATACATACATATTATACTGTAACCGAGTCGAGGTGATAGAATTCTCAAGCGCACATAGATTATTTTTGTTTTAAGTCTTCACGCCCATATCCACAAACAGGTAGGCACAGGCACAACCAGGGCACCTACGACTAGCCGAAGACACTAAGTCCCGCAATGTGATAGGTGGCAACCCTATCGCCAACAGGGTACACATCCAATCCTGAGCAATATTTTTGACATTAGAAAATTCGAAAAAGCATATTTTCTTTTTGCTGCCCGACCCGGGAATCGAACTCGGGACCTCATGAAGTCAAGTCCAACAGCCAACAACCGCTAGACCACCGAGGCGATATAATGTTATATTAATAATTCTGTACCCCGAGATAAAACAGGCCAATATCTAGTATACATAAAAGCCCGAGTTGCTACGAAATTCAGTCATGTACAGTAATAACATAAAACATGAGGCGAGAGTAACATGGCTCATTTGTCATTTGGGAAGCCATTATTTTTTCTCATTCAACATGTTTTCCCAATGCGTTTCTTGTTTGACAAGTCTATTAATTATAAAAAGTAAAAGTATGTTAAACCGGGGGCTGACATGTTTTAGTATTATTTTATCCGGGACAGGGAGTAACCTGTGATGAGTTATTTGTGATTTATATTGTATATATCTTCACGCCAAGTCCAGAGAGTATCGAGTAAGGGTAGGCAGAGAGTATCGAGTGCCAGACCTCACGATCCTGACAAACCTGTCTTGCTTCCTTCACATTCATTACCCTTTTCATACAAACACGCCGGTTTCGGAGACTTGGCGTGAAGTATGTATGTATGTATATTGTATATAAAAAGTGTGGCAGAGTTATGATGCAGTGGTAGAATACTTTTGCCTCGTTGGTCGAGGGGTTCGTACACGTCTAATTCCTCCGACTAAACGAGAGGCTCGGGTTCGATTACATTACAAAGGGACAGGCATTTATGTGATAAATATTTTCAGGGCTGAATTTCCTTTCCTTCATTTTTATATCCATTTATCGAAACACATTTTTTAAATAATTCGCCAAATTATTATATAGTACTCCCTAAAACAATACAGTTTTTTCCTATAGCTCGTTCGCACTTTAGGTAGCTGGATTTTATATTTATTTCTCAGATAATGGGTCGAGTTTTTTACGTTCAAAGTCAAATTAAATTGAATGAATCTGATAAATAAAGCTTATAATGTACAAATAAAAATGACCTAATTCTTAACGAGAATAAGAACTACAAATTTGTTATTGTACGAAAAAATATTATTAAATTAAAAAGATGTGAAAAGTCAGTGAAATCAACATAACAATAATGTTGGTTCTGTTTTTTTTTTAATAAAGACTGCTAATGAGCTCTTGTTACGCGGACAAACAAGCATAGGCTTGGCTAGTGTTTTATTGAACGTTTAGCTATGTGTATCTTACTATTTTTATGATACTGGAAAGCCATACAAGCAGACAGATTTCCTGATGGTATGAAATTGACGCCGCTTAGAGACACCAAAGGTGGCAATGGTGCGTTATTAATCTGAGGCCGGGATGTTAGGTTTCCAACAAAAGTAAGTTTAAGGGGTACCTTACCCTTTGAACCGGAACACGTCAACGGTAAGCGCTGACGTTATGGCGGCTGGAATAGGTAATGCGGCGGTACCAATTCGGGCGTGTCGCTGCGAAACTCTACCACCTAGTCAAAAGCCACGATGTTAGTGTCGATAGGCCTGTGCTGGCCTTTTACGAGCTGCCTGGTAGGAAGGCAGATGATCTATTCTGCAAAGAATCTCGGACCAACACGGTCGTTTTTAAAAGTATCTTCACGCCCATATCCCTGAAGAGGTAGGCGGAGGCACAACCAGGGCACCCACAACTAGCCGAAGATACTAAGTCCCATAATGTGATAGGTGGCAAGCCTATCGCTAACAGGGCACATTGTTGAAAGTTGGAAAAATCCAATTTTCTTTTTGTTGACCGACCCGGGATTTGAACCCGAAAACTCATGCAGTCAAGTCCAACACCCCGACCGCTAGACCACAGAGGCGATAACGGTCGTTTTTACATCCATAAAATTGAAATAAACTTTGGCATTTTTTGGAGTTAAATCAATTAGTTTGTACAATTTTGATTTAATTTATTAGTAGTCTTAATTAAAAATTAATGTTCGACATTATTGAACCAACTGTATCCAAATTTTAAGAGGCATCTAGAATTTCAGATAGAAAAAAAATGTGTGCGTGTACTAGCGTACACTCGTAAGAAGTGAAGAAGTGAAAGTTCTAAGACGTTATTTTGCAAAAAATAATTTACTAAATGCAACTTTACAGAAATTGGTTAAATAAAGTTAATTGCCAATCCCTACTCCTCTGGAGAAAGTATACTTCGGATCACGCGTGGTAGGGATAAGAACAAAGATGGCGCGTAACGGCAAAATGTGACGCGTAACGAAAAAAGGTTACACTATTTTTTTTTCCAACCCCAATAAAGAAGTTTCACTTCAAAAAACCCTACATACGCGTAATAACAATATGTCCGGAGCCCTGGCAACATTGTAAAAACACTTTTATTTGAACAGTCGTGAAAAAACTTTCATATAATAAAAACTTGTTTAGCGTAAATATGAGTCGTCTGTTTATTTATTAAATGAAGTGTTTAGGGACAAAACAAAATTGTGCCCGCCATTTTGTCGTCACTTTTTGCCCTGCACGAATGGCGGTACAGCAACGTGAAAATTTAAGAATGTTGTTGCTCCCTGCGGATACGACCGTAGCATGAAATGAAAATAATGTCACATTTTATCATATGCGAAATACTGAATAGTATCCCATGAATTAAGTTGGTGTCATCTATTCTAAAGCTAGCTAAACGAACGTAGAACATGTCAAATGAACGATTGAAACGTCTGATAAACGACACTGACAATTTCCGCGTTACGTTCAAGAAGAAAAATGAAAGAACAACTGTGCATACTCCGTGTATAACACAAAATACATTTACATGCATATATTTGCACTAGTTCGGGAGTATGTCTGGTTTCTACTAATTAATTTATGGAAGTCGCCTCTGTGGTCTTGCGGTTCAGTTGTTGGACTTGACTGCGTGAGGTCCCGGGTTCGAATCCTCGGTCGGGCAAGAAAAATATAATTGGGTTTTTCCAATTTTTCATTTTTTTAATAAAAAATGTTACTCGGGATTGGATACGTGCCCAGTTGGCGATAGGTTTGCAACCTATCACATTGTGAAACTTAGTGTCTTCGGCTAGTCGTGGGTGCCCTTGTTGTGCCTCCGCCTACCTCTTCGCAGGTATGGGCGTAAAGACACTTACTGAATTAATAGATACTTGCGTAAGGCTGCGTTTCAAATCTTTGTTAATTGGAGACCAAGAAATCCTGTCAATAGTTGTTACTTTGTGGCCTACTTTGCCAAATGTTGAGTCCCACCTACCGACAACAAGTGCATTAAAATGGTGAATGATGAATCTGCCAGGAGTACATAATAAAACTACGAGTTTCATTCACTCTCATTTTAGTATAATTATAATTAAATTGACCAATTAGATAGTTTATACGGTCTTTTTAAATGCATAATAATATCGTAAGGCGATCAACATAATATACAATATGACAGTCTCGTCGACACATACATATATAAAAGATATTAAAAAAATGCCTGGTAATGACTAATAACTTTGAAGTGGAGGTGATGTATAAATATTAAATTAGGATTATTTATTTCACGGGATTCACCTATTCCCGTTCCCACAGATTACAAAATATTAAATCCAATACCTATCTAATCCGATACCCGATCCGATTTGACCCGATCTCGAGGTTCGGGTTCGATTCCCGACGGGGGCAGGCATTTGTGTGATGAACATTTAGATGTCTGCATTTCTCGGTCTGGGTGTTTATTAAATTTATTCTGGTATCTATTTAAGTATTTCTATGTATTAGTATCGTTGACTAACACCCATACCACAAGCATACAATTTGCTTACTTTGGGGATAGATTCAATTTGTGTGACTTATCCTGGGAAATTTATTTATTTATTTATACGGGAGCGTTGTGTAAACGCTTTGAACTATTTCCCCGTGCTGGTCCGGCTTCTTTGCAGAATAGACCATCTGCCTTCCTGAACTTGCCCGGATTGGTACGGTACCACCGCCTAGCGCCAGGGCTTGCCGTTGGCGTGTTCTGGTTCGGAGGGCAATTTAGTCGGTAAACCTACTTTTGCTCGAGTCCTAATATCCCGGCCTCAGGTTGGCACGCACCTTTACTACCTTTGGAGTTTTTTACCGGCGTGAATTTCTTACAATCAGGAAATTCGTCTGCTTGTTTGCCCTCTAATGTCATTAAAAAACGCGAAAAATATTAAATCCTATACCTACCTAATGCGATGCGATAGTATTACATTAGTAATAAGATAATTTGGTAAACGTTGTTTTTAACCCCTCTACGAAAAAGAGGCGTATTATTAGTTTGGCGTGGCTTTGTGTGTGCGTGCGTGTCTTTGTGTGTGTATGTGTCTGTCTGTCTGTGACTTTTGAAGGGATGGACCGATTTTTATGCGGATTTTTTGTTGGAAAGCTGATGTGATCGAGATGTTTCTTAGCTACATTGCACGATATGTTGGGGGTTATTGATTTAAAGATTATAGATTGTTGTAATGTATGTTGTTACAAATTTTAATATTTTTTTTAATAAGTAAGTGTAGCTGTTACATTGTCAGAGGTTTGTATTGACAAACACACAGATGTTTTATCATACGCTGATTCGTACACAAACATGACAATATTAGCGCAAGCGCCCTGCGCCGTCTTACGAATCAGGTCACGTGTCCTGACGCGAATTTATAAGTTTAAGTGCGCAACGCCGCTAAAGAAGTTTTTAGAATCAGAATCAGAATCAGAATATTCTTTATTCACATGAACCATACAAGTGGTATTTGTACTACAATAAGTAGCGAAATTGGCACATCCGCTCAGGCATGATTGGGGAAAAGACAGTGCTTTGCTGGCTAGGAATCCACCGTCTAAAATATTCCAATCACCATACTGACTCTATCTTATTCCGGTCTGGTAGGTTAGCCATTAGACTTGCACAATAGGCTTAAAATCCCGGCCAATACTTACCGTTACCATTTCTATCTTTTAGAGTGTATTCGCTGACCAAACACATAAAAATGGGTTTTAATTTTTATTTACATACTAGCTGTCCCGGCGAACTTCGTAACGCCCGTTCAGTTTGTATGGGAAAACTTAAAATATTATTACGTTCCCGAACAAATAATGCTCGAATTTAATTAAGTAACCACGTTTCCGAACAAACGATGCTCTTTCAATATAGTCTTTGGCTGTGAATGACATTGACATTCGTTACGCGCGTTTTGTAAAATATGCAAAATTAAATGTATATTTTTCAATATTTCTGAGAGATTTTCTTAATATTTTTTTCCGTAAGAATCTTCTCCTAATAATAACAAATACAACAAAAAAATAATTAGTGAAATCGGTCCAACTATTCACGCGTGATGCCGTGACCAAGGAAAACGGTTTTCATTTTTATATATACAGATAATCTTAGATCTAATATAAATGACATGGTTATCTAATGTGCCTAAGACGCAAAATACTGAATATTCAGTAAAAGGGGTCTGCGGACGTATATTATCTAAATGACCCGTAATATACAGCTCTCATAACAGGTCTTTTCCATTATCGAAATGATAACAAATTGTCAATTTGTGTACTTCATACATAAAGTTGTTTATGAAATGCTGGGGTGGCTAAATTCAATTATCTTTATTTCATTCTGTAAACAATAATGTAAGAAAAGTATAATGTATTCGGAGAATCATTAATGTTGTTGTTTTAAGCAAATAATATGTTTGATTATAGTTTTTCTGGATGTAAGTATGTAGTTATACGTTGCGTCTATTAAATACAGCTGTAGATTACATATAAGTTTCGCACATGATATAAAAATAATGTTAGAATTTCATGGCAGAAGAATACTACTTAGTGTTATTAAAATATTTTTTTAGTTTTTTACCTTTGATAATAATTGTAATAGATCTAAAGTTATAAAGATATAAAGTTTGTTTTAAATTTTAACCTTATCATCAAATGTTACCTCTTTTTACTTATAAAGAGATAAATTATATTTACGTATACGATAATGAATCTATGTTTTTTGGCCACCGCATTTTTCGTGCACGGTTGAACCAATTTTATGTATTATCTTTTTGTTGTGTTGGGGAGGTTCGTATGAAACAAGAAAACAATTAAGTTTAGAGAAACATTAGAAAATTTAAGAATTTACTACTCATATTCCAGATTTAACTTGATAAAAAAAAGTTGAATTTACTTATAATAGTAATAAGTTTTATTATAGTTTTGTCCAGGTAGCTCGTCAGAGGTGAGTGCTGGTTAAAATATGTCTTTACTAACAAGATCAGTTTTGGAAGAGTTACATCCGGGTAACTTGACAGGGGATGGATGCTGCCTTGCCTATTCCTACCGACATAAAGACTCTGTCTGTCATTTTTCTGTTCGAAGGTTAGGGTATCCGGTAGGCTTGCATAACAGGCCTAACGTACTGGCCACAATAATCCACCTGTAACATCTATTGTGACTACAGAATACGGTTGTTTCTGACGTGACGTGACGTGTACTTGTTTGCTGCCGTCCATAAAAAAATATCATAAAAAAATGTCTTAATTACAGATGACAGCGTTTTATGAACACGACTTGGAGACCTTCAAGAAAAGAGCCTACTGATTTCTGAAAAGATGGCAACGCAACCATGAGAACCCTGGTGTTGTAGATGTTCGAAAGTAATGGATATCTCTTTCCATCATGTAAACTCATTTCGTACACCTTCTCGTCCATAACAACTACTTTAAAAGCTTAAAACGCGTAAAACACTTCAAAAGGTTTAGATGATAGAATCTGATAAATATTAAAATCAAATAATACCTTAACGTCATTTAATAACATCTTTGCCTCAAATGGAAGTAAATTTTCATTCAAACAAAAATCATCTGATTTAAATTCCTTCATCTTTTGAAATGGCTCTGCTTCATTAGGCTTGGACCGCTTGTTTGTTTATTTGGAACAGAGTATTCGGGAGAAATTTTCCGTGAATATCACCGTTGCTTTCATGATAATATATGAGCGAAAGGCTTCGAGATTAGGCCCGTAACAGAGGCCATACGTTACGCGCTGCAAGCCTAGCTTACTGTGATGTCTACACAATTTCACTGAAATCAACGACATATTTAACACATTTTGATGTTAAGACAATTGTTCTTCGTTCTAATGGAACAACCGGCTCGGATTGGTATTATGAATTTATCTTTACCGTTGCCACCGAGTTAGTGCTCGCCGCTATAGTGTTCCGGTTTGTCGTTATTAGGTACTCGAACGTAATCAATAGTAGCGTCTGGTTGGTAAATCGTCAATCCTATCTTTGTTGCTAAGCCATCATCGTCATAATTTCTTGTCGTCAAGAAATTTCAAGTCGACTTTTTGTGTTCTAATACCATTAAAATGAATCTATTGTATCAAAAAAAAACATTTGTTTAGTAACTTATTTCAGAAAAATTTATACAAATTGTTAGGCATAAATTAAAAATTCCCCATTCGTATCGTGGTTGATTCGAATCATGACCTAGCTTCCTAAAAAAGAACAATCAAAATCGGTTTGTTGTCAGCAGAATAATCGCGTAAAAATATATAAAAAGTAAATTTAACTTCAAAGAGCAAACATCTGAAACTTTATTAAAAGTCTCTGGATGGTTTACTTAATATAAACCTTTCTAAGACAAAATTATTATGAAGAAACTAAGAAGTTAGACATTTTTCCAAATAATGTAAATATTGAGAATGTAGGTTCTACTAACTTTCTAGGAAGAAAATGGATAAATTTTGTTTCTGGAAATTTCATATTGACTCTATCATAGTAAATGATTATATCTTGGTTGCCGAGGAGTTTGTTTCGCCGTTTCTTTTGTTGACTGGCTATGTTTGGAAACGGTGGTGACAATGTTCAAATATATTTTTACCCGTATTGGTTCGGGCTCCTTTGCAGAATAGACCATTTGCCTTCCTGCCAGGCAGCTCCTAAAAGGCGAGTATAGGCTTACCGTCAGTAACAACATGATATCTGACTAGGTGGTACAGTCTCACAGCGACTCGCCCGGATTGGTACCACCGCTTTACCTATTCTTGCCGCCCCGCCACAATGTCAGCGCTTGCCGTTGACGTGTTCCGGTTCGGAGGATAAGGTAACCGGTAAACATACTTTTGTTCGAGGTCTAACATTCCAGCCTACGATTAGCAACGCACCTATACTACCTTTGGAGATTTTTGGCGGCGTCAATTTCTTACAATCAGGAAATCCGTCTGCTTGTTTGCCTTCCAATGTCATAAAAAAAACTAAAACATTACATGTTATAAATCTAAATAACAATTTTGTGTAAATTTTAAAATATTTGTAAATCACAATGTAGTAGGAAATGTTTATAGAAACAAATGTTTTTGTAACAACTTCTAAAACATATTCAGCAAATAAACAGATACATATATTTTATTTTCTTTAAAAAAAATAAACATATTAGTAGTCGAATTGATAACTCTTTCTTTGTGGAGTCAGTTAAATCATACCACACAACATCTGTGGTCTAGCGGTCTAGTGTCGGACTTGACTTCTTGAGGTCCCGGGTTTAATCCCCGGTTCGGGCAACAAAGAAGAGAAAATTTGAAATTTCAATATTGTAATAAAAATAACGTTACCCGGGATTGAACATGTGCCCGGCTATCGCATTATTTCACTTTGTGTCTTCGGCTAGGCGCGGGTGTAATGGTTGTGCCTCTGCCTACCTCTTCGGGGATATGGGCGTGAAGATATTTACTTTACATAACATCTGCTATTTTTTTCATAATCTGAACCCTAAGGTCTCGTCTCAACATAACTTTACATAAAAATGTTTTTGATTGTATTTATTGTACGTATCACTATGAAATCGAGAGGAAGCAATGCTTGATGTAATTTATTTAAAAACACTTGTACTTTCCACAATGTATTTTATTATTATACAAGTTGTTATATAGCCCTGATGATGCTTGTATAGCGAAACCGGTTGGCTAAATTATAAAAATAAAAAATAATAAAATATATTGTGGAAAGTATAAGTGTTTTTAAATAAATTACATCAAGAATGGAATTCCACCAAGCTCCGACGATAAGAAGTATAGAATGAAGCAATGCTTGTTGTAGATATACAGAAATAACTGGAACTTTTTTTTCGGTGCATCTTCATTTCGAAAGAATTTTACTTATAAACTATGTAAACGTCTGTAAAGCAACGAAAAACAGCCAATGTTTTAATAAATTTCCATTACAACGTGAAAAGCGAAGCATTATAGCGAGAATTCTTATATCTTGTAGAAAGTTAAAAACTTGTAACAACGTAGATCATGATAGTGTTATCAAAGTTAAGAAACTACTAAGACTATAGAAAAACTCTGAGCAGTTATTATTTTAAAGAGAGAATTTTATGAAAAAACAAATCTTTGAAAATAAAATCTTGGAATTGGAGTTATTATCCCTATTGAAACGAAGTTCCTTACGACCGAACTGAAAAAAATATGCTAGTTTTAACTATATAGTTTTTACTATCACATTTTTGAAGAAAAAAGCGTAAGAAAAAACCGTGGAATAAAACTGTTAACTAAGACGTGCGCAGGCGTGACAGTTGCTGCGCGAGTGATACACAAGCAATCAGTGTATAATACCTTTCTCTTTCTCCCTCACTCCACCCCGCCAATGCATAGTATATACTCATGAATTGTGTCGATTCTACATTAGCCGAAGGAACTTCGTTCCTACCTGATGTCCCGCGACACCACTTTTATATTCGAATACTATTTTTGTCTCTCAGTATAGAATTAGTTATAACCATTCGTTCATTCGTGATTCGTTTTCTGTCATTTTTTGACACATAACAATTACGAATACAAAAATAGCTAGATTTCTTGTAAGCACTTTTGTGTGTGCACAAATTCGCAATTATTATAACTTTACTTTATATGTAGATAGGAGAAATAAGCAATTATTTACTTTACACATCTACTTAATTATGTCACAAATTGGTAAATTAATTATTTCTCGAATTCAATTCCACCATTAACATTGCTTATATGTGTTGAAATTAAAGCATTAGAGACTTTCGTCTTTCCAAACCAAAGTATTTCGAGTGTCAAGTGTCAAAATCCTAGCAGACTCATTCATTACTCTATTCACACAAACATGCTGGTTTCAGAGAATCTGGAGGTGATGTCATCCACATGCTAATAACATCATTGCGATTGTCAACCGATGTTTCTCCTGGTACCAGCACTCATTCAAATCCGCATTGCATATCTATTTTCAAAATTTTAGATCTGCCATTCTTTTCTTAACTAAAGCAACGAAGCATGCCCTTTCTCATTTTTTTTACCAGTTGATATGAAAACCTTTTACCAGTCAAATTTCTTTTCGTCGGAGAATTGCATGCTTCTGCCAGTAAATTGTTTATTTTGTTTGTCAAATGATACTACATAAGTTGAAACTTGTTGGTAAAGTATGTTAAGTTTGAAAAGGGTTTAACCCTTCTCATGTGGATTGTGGATTTGGATATAAAGCGATTAAGTTGTCGAAAAAATCTCAGTATCAATTTATTATACAAATAAAGTGAAACAAAAATTTATTTATTTTTGTTTGCTTTGTATTCAATTGGTTTATAATACTGCACATATCGGTATAAGGTATTCCGAATGAGTATTATAAGGCTCGCTCTCCAAAGTGACAGTACTGTCCCAAGTATATAAAATTGTTATCGTTAATTTTTCCTACAATTATTAACTATTTTAAACTTAAGAAAACAGGCTCAAGCTATTTTAGTATAGGTGTAGGATTCAATGAAAACAACGAGGTAATAAACATCAAATCTTCTACGTTTTTTGATAATGCCTACAACATAATTGGCTTAAGTAATTCAAAATTAGGACACACAAATAATGTTGAAAGCATCTTAGGAGAGCTCAGTCACCCACATTCACAGGCAACAGTCCGTTGCCCGTGAATGTGGGTGTCTGAGTTCTCCTTATTTATAGTTCATACACTAACTGTAAAATAGGTTTTGATAATGATATCGACGTGTAATATTTGATTAAAAAATTATTTGTGTTCTGGTTTTGGTACACCCTTTTGAAAATTTTTGGAAATTCCAAACTAATAAGTACATGTTAATATCGTTAAAGCAATAAAGGCTAGCTTAATTTAAAGAAATCGTTTCGTATGATCATCGTTTATTTATGTTTATTTACGTTTATTTACGTTTAATCGCCTCTGTGGTCTAGCGGTCCGGGTGTTGGA
>NJDD01005585.1:6383-21529 GCA_002245505.1 Calephelis nemesis
TATGCAATTCCAACACAAGTGGTTGAGCACTTCGAAATCAGTTTGCGAGATTGAATTATTAATTGTCTTCATTATCTCAATTATCGATTTACCATGAATTAGCTCAAAATCGATACATATAATATGGTATTCTAAAATTTTATGAAAAGATGCTTGTAAGCACAAAACCACTTTTAAAGTATAACCAGTTTATCTTGTTTTCGATTAGTCTGCTTATTACCGCATTACCGGAAAATTGGTTTCAACAATTTGGGTTTTTCTTAAGTGATGGAAATACCATAACTACAACTAAAGCCATAGTTTATCAAAATCGTTTAAATAAATGCACAGATTTTTAATCTCTGCCCTAGTAAAGTAGCACTTGCAGGTCAGTACGTAATAAATTAATAAATAGTAATTACAAATAGACATCCCTCGACAAATTTCACTAATTGAGTCTAACACTAAAGTACGCGACTATAAAGTATGCTTAAAACAATAAAGTATGCTTGTGTTTAGTCTGTAAGTGCTAGTCAATGATACTAAAAATATAAATACTGAATGGATGATGCCTAGAGACGCCAAAGGTGGTAATGGTGCATTGTCAACCTGAGGCCGGGATGTTAGGCCTCGAGCAAAGTAAGTTTCCGGATACCTTACCCTCTGAACCAGAAGACGTCATGACGTTATGGCGGCAGGAATAGATAAGGTGGTGGCACCAATTCGGGCGAGTTTCTGCGAAGCTCTAATACCTTGTCAGATGTCACGGTGTTAGGGGCGGTTAGCCTATGCTCGCCTTTTACGAGCTGACTGGCAGGAAGGCATTCGGTATATTCTGCAAAGGTATCCGGACCAACACGGGAAAATACAGGAGGTAATTGATTTCAGAAATTTCTTGGTTAACGGTAAATAGATTGATATACAAAGTAACATGTCGAAGTTAAGTAACATTTCGAAATAGTGAGTGAGTGAAATAGTGAAATAGAAAAGTGAGTAATAACATTAACACAAAGACAAAAAATGTACTCTATACCTGATAATCCTCCAACTGTTGTTCTGTGAATGTTACAACTTTGTTCCCCATTGTCCGGGATTGTAGATTAACTAAACTTAAAGTGCGACTGTTGCCTCGACGGCAGTATACTGGCACGAGCCAATACACCAGTTTACAGGTGTGACACGTAGAGTAGTTTGCAGAGAGAGCTTTGTAACTTTGGGATAAAAAAGTAAAATAATATATTAATTCACGAAAATACTTATTAAATGTTTCGATGAATGAGTCCGAATTTCTGTAGGTAATTAATAATTTTAAATATCTACATTTAAAACATTTATATTTAATGCAAGCATTGTTAAAAATAGATAGGCACAAAATTTATTAAAACGAGTTTACCCTTTTATTGGCAAGACAGGACAAAGGTAAACCTTTACCCTTACTAATAATAGTTTTTAACAGAAACTATAGTAACGATAATACACACACACGCTCATGCACATGCACACATCTTTACGCCATGTCCCTTACGAAATATCCTGGCCGACTTGTCTGACTACCTGTACATTCATTACACTTTTCATAAAAGCACGTGGATTTCTTGACTTTTACACCATCATCTGATATTATAGAATAATAATATAATATAATAATAGTAACAATAATGCTGATACATAATACATACCTGCATAATCAATAATAGCAAGGTCAAGTATGTTTACTAATACCATTATAAGTGCAATGGGAAAGCAATTTTTGTATTTTTATAGTGTTTGTCTATACTCAGTAAACTCGACACTACCTAACTACCCGTATCTACCTCAAATTCACGCGAAAGATTGGACACAACACTTAGATCACTGATCATCATTATCTACTAATATTAATAATATGCAATTTCAGTAACACAGGGCTAGGATTTGCTATTTGTATGCATTACATGTCGATATTTTACATAAAACAGTGTTATTTTTTCTGTGTAATGTTAAATCTTAGTATGTTGATAGTTTCCTCATTAATTCATTAACTTTACAACTCCAAGATTCCAGACTTTTCGTAATAATTGTTTAAAATGTTTTAAGAAATTTCAGTGAGAATGACAGCTATATTTGTAGAATATACTCTACCGTTTGGTTGTAGATACGACATCCGACAACGCATCATTACCAACTTTGGTGTCTCTAGGCGGTGTGAATTTCTTGACAGCAGGAAATCCGTCTGCTTGTTTTTTTTTTATAATATTGGAAGGCAAAGGGTCAGCTAGTACTTTTATAATGTCCAAGTTGAAGGTTAGTGGGTTACCTCACTAGTGTAAGTCCTAGCCACTAAGTTTTATTTCAGCGTTACTTTACGGGTACAAAATAACATCTCTTTTTTTAAGAGTCTTCGGAACCGACGGGTTTGTGTGAAAAGAGCAATGAATGTGGGCAAATTTGTATCGTTGTCGCAGTATGGTACCGTCTTTATTATTTTTTTTATGATGTTGGAAGGCAAACAAGCAGACGCATTTCCTGATGGTAAGAAATTCCCGCCGCCTAGAGACACCAAAGGTGGTAATGGTGCGTTACCAACCGGAGGCCGGGATGTTAGGTCTCGAGCAAAAGTAAGTTAACCGGCTACCTTACCCTCCGAACCGGAACACGTCATGACGTTATGGCGGTAGGAATAGGTAAGACTAACCAATCCGGGTGAGCCGCTGCGAAACTCTACCACCTAGTAGGATGTCACGGTGTTAGTGACGGTAAGCCTATGATTGCCTTTTACGAGCTGCCTGGCACAGGAAGCATCTGCCTTCTATTCTACAAATATTTATATAAAAAAAACATTTTTTTTTTGCATTAAAGTTTCTACAGGTTGTTAGTCTGTATGTCAATTAGGCGCGAACGAATGGACACCACGCCCCGACCTCGAAACTTTTAGATCACTGTCTGCTCGTATTAATTAATCGCTCTTTCAATAACACTAATGAATTTCCTTTTAATGTTATCGTTATTTGCGATTATAAAATTATAAACTTTTAATATCTCAGATAAAACTTATTCGTAATGTACCCAAAAACTATCTCCATACTTATAAACAAAAAACACGCATCGAAATTGGCCCATTCGCTAGGGATTAACGATGTCACAGATAGACGTACATACTGAAAAAGTTAAACTGAAAATGATTAATTACCTGTGATAAAACTTTTATGTTTGTAATAGCTAATAACCATCTCAATCACGTCAGCTTTCAAACAAAAAAAAACGGTCCATTCGTTTAAAAACTATAATACTCTCCCACCCACGCACACACACACGCACACGGAAAAACAAAGACACATGTACGCATCAAGTTTATAATATACCCCTTTTGGAACCGGGAGTTAAAAACACTATGTTAGCATCTACATAATATAGTATTTGACCGCCTCGTTGGTCGAGTGTCTAGCGTACACGCCTAACTACGCTGACCAACCGCGAGGCTCGGGTTCGATTCCCGACGGGGGCAGACATTTGTGTGATGAACATTTAGATGTGTGCATTTCCGGGTCTGGGTGTTTTTTTTTTTATGACATTGGAAGGCAAACAAGCAGACGGGTTTCCTGATGGTGAGAAATTCCCGCCGCCTAGAGACACCAAAGGTGTTAATGGTGCGTTGCCAACCAGAGGCTGGGATGTTAGACCTCGAGCAAAAGTAAGTTTACCGACTACCTTACCCTCCGAATCGAAACACGTCATGACGTTATGGCGGTAGGAATAGGTAAGGCGGTGGTACCAATCCCACCCGGTCGCTGCGAAACTCTACCACCTAGTCAGATGTCACGGTGTCAGTGACGGCAAGCCTATGCTCGCCTTTTACGAGCTGCCTGGCACAGGAAGGCAGATGGTCTATTCTACAAAGGAGCCCGGATCAACACGGGGACAAATTAAATTATTAAATTTATTCTGGTATTTATTTAAGTATTTCTATGTATTAGTATCGTCGACTAACACCCATAACACAAGCATATAATTTGCTTACTGTGGTGTTAGATTCAATTTGTGTATCAAGATATCCAGGAACATTTATTTATTATTATTATTTATCTATCTTATATATATAATTCTTTTGTGAGTGTGTATGTCACTGAGATCCTTCTAGACGACTGGACCGATGTCGATGAAACTTTTTGTATGTGTTCTAGGGAATTCGAGAATGGTTTAGATTCACAATTTGGTCCACTGGAAAATGTTTTTTTTAATTATTTTTTAAATAATAAGTAGTTGTTGATTTTAGAATGTTTCACATCGGATCCGACAGACTGCGCTACTGTCTAAGCATTAATGTCAAGCGATACGAAGTTTGCTGGGTCAGCTAGTGTATATATAAAATCAATGCCACTTTTCGTTGTAATGTTAAAACTTAAGAACGGGCTCACCTATCCAAACCAAACGTTTAGGCGTTGTTTGGACTATTTAGTAGATGGTTTATGTGAAGTTTGTATAAAATAGGTTGTGTGGTTTGTCATTTATCACATTTTTTGCAAAAAATAATTTTTTTTGTTTTGTTTTGTTATGTCATTTTTGTAGTGATTTCTTTTTGAAGTGCTTCGATTCAATCAGTTTAAACATAACGAAGCACGTACCGAGCCGCTACTTTAACTATAAATCAAATACGAATTATTGTCCACTAAGATTTAAGGTAGCTTGTAGCAGCTTACAAGAACATTAGTGATAAAATATTCTTCTAACTCGTTTACAGAGTTCTGCGATGACAAACAATCAAGTTTTTTTTATTTGCTGGTAGTCATGCGTTTTTAATCTGAGGAAAAAGTTTTAAGAATATAGTAATTTTATCAGATAGCAGAAAACAGGAACACGAAACAGACGAGTGCTGACGCTATGGCGGTAGGAATAGGTAAAGTGTAATAGGTAAAAACTCAACCACTTGACCCTGTGATGGTCCGGAATCCTTTGTGGAATAAACAATCTGCCCTCCTGTACCAGGCATCTCGTAAAAGGCTTACCGTCACTAACACCGTGACATCAGACTAGGCGGTAGAGTTTCGTAGCGACAGCGCCCGGATTGGTACCTTACNNGCCGCCATAACGTCAGCGCTTTCCGTTGATGTGTTCCGGTTTGAAGGATAAGGTAGCCGGTAAACTTACTTTTGCGCGAGGCTTAGCATCTTGGTTTCAGGTTGCCAACGCACCATTAACACCTTTGGTGTCTCTAGGTAGCGTGAATTTATAACAATCAGAAAATCCGTCTGTTTGTTTGCCTTCTAATATCATAAAAAAAACGACGTTTTGCACGTGTTGTTGCTTTAATTATCCGTATGAAAGTACTATCATTTATGTGGTAGAAGACAATATTCATTTATTGCGCTATCGTACACAAACATGACAACACGAATATTCGCGCAAGCGCACTGCGCCGTCTAAGCGAAATAGCAGGAGGAGGCACACATTTTCGCTGTGCCGTAGAAAGAGAGGGGCATACTTCTTATCCTACTACGCGCCGGCTATTTACTCTCCATCCACCTTACGAATTTTCGATAAGGTCACGTGTCCTGACGCGAGTTTAGAAGTTTTTACCCATTCCAAAAAAATGCGCAAGGCCGCTAAAGAAGTTTTCACTTTCGTAACATCGATGGTGTTAATAGTCCAGGATTATATTGTGGTAAGCATTGTTCGCTGACTTGTCAAATAATAACAATAACTCTTCTTTGCAGTCGGATAAAATAAGATGTACTCCTCCAATGAGGTCATCGAGGCATTAGTTTCCGTGGATACAAACAAGCAGCGGAAAAGAAGGTTGAATTGTTTTACCGACCTCGACTGGAGAGACTCTTTGTTACAATCATTGAGCTCTTGCGTAAACGGAAATCGCATAGAGCTCATCTCAATACTCTAGGAATGTCAGTATTTTCACTACAAAATGTTGTCGAGATGTGAAAACTCCATCGCCTATTAGTAGATTATAGTACCTGCTTTTGGTTACTGGATTACACCAAAGCAATGTCATAATTAGATAATATCTGTGTTATGTGTAGTAGCTCGCCTCTGTGGTCTAGCGGTTCAGTTGTTGGACTTCACTGTATAAGGTCCCGGGTTCGATTCCCGGGTCGGGCAACAAAAAGAAAATTGAGTTTTTTCAATTTTCTAATAAAAAAAATATATTGCTCGGGATTGAATATGTGCCCGGTTGACGATAGGCATGCCGCCTATCACATTGTGGGACTTAGTGTCTTCGGTCTTGGGTGCCCTGGTTGTGTCTCTGCCTACCTCTTCGGGGATATGATATGATTCGTTCTGATTAACGGCTCTGACTTTTCTACTCCCCATTGAAATGTAAAAAAATGAAAAGATTGAAATTGAAAATATAAAAAAAATAATACTGAAAAATAGGTTAATCGGGAGATTTTGTACACGTGGCCTAATGTTCTGAGCCCCTACCATGAATTTAGGGCTTGTCAAGTTTACTGTACTCGCTACCGTCTGTGAAAATTAATTCTAGGAAAACTTTGTACAGCGCCTCTAGTGGTAACTAAGAGAAACACGTTTTTATACTAAAAGTGTCATAGATTTCGACACGTAACTTACCGAACGTAAACCATACTAACTCATGGTAAAGGCGCATAAAATTATGGCGAATGTATAGTTTTAATTACATTTACATATTTCGTGCTTAAATGGTGTTTAAAGCGATACACGGTTATCTCTTTTCATCAGAAGAAAGGCATGCTCTCTGTATTATAAAAAAAAATTATAAAAAAAAATTGTCAGCTTGAATTTGTTAAATGACTATCTGTTTCCTGCGACTTCGTAAACGCTCTTAAATGCGTTTACGAAGTTAATGATACTTCTCGGTTAATGACGAAAGCTGAAGCTTTTCCGACGGTAAAAGGTACCCTAAATTTTCGACTTCATGAAATTTAGTGAAAATCCGTTTAGAATTTGCGTTAATAGTGAACAGATAAATAACATCTGTATTTGGGTTTTGAATCTTGTAAACGTTGGCAATTGTTTTTAATTATATTTTAATTTTTTTTAAGTACAAGTTCCAAAATCAATCCCAGAGTAATAAATAAATGAATCGGTAAATGTTGTTGGTAAGCGCATAACTTCGAACTACTTGACCGATTTGGCTTTTTTTTATTATTATATTAGTTATTATCAGGAGAAGGTCCTTATGAAGAGAAAAACCTCGAAAGTGGCAGGGAAAATAGGAAAACTAAAAATTTACTATTTTTTATACAGAACGGGTATAACGAAGTTCACCGGGACAGCTAGTAGGAAATAAAAGTTTTTGTTAAAAAATTGATACAAAGATATTTAAAAACAGCTCCGTGTTCTACCACATGGTTGTGTGAAATTATTCAACTAATAATTATTTCTATGAAAATTGTAACCATTTTATGCTGAGGAAGTCACGAGTAAAAGCTAATTAATACATACTTATTTTACGTACTCACCTTACCCAGGAGTGCTATTTTTTATTTGTCATGCAGTGATTCCGATGTAATTATTGACAATTATTTCTTATTAACCAAATATCAAGATCACACATACTTAAAACTCACTTTCTTTCTTTAAAAGATATAATGATTTAAATACACTTAAAATAAAAATAAAACATTAATCGCCAATAGTAATATTGGTGCTATTTAAAGAAGCTTTGTGCTATTCCTACTCTAGGCTGCCTAAGCCTAACTTAGGCTGCTAACTGTACACACATACATGAATATCTTCACGGCAAGTTACGGGGTAAGGTGTAATAAAAGGCAAATATCACGATCGTGTATATGTGGCTAGCTTTCTTCAAATTAATTACTCTTTTCATACAAACCTTGACACCACCCGCTCAAATTATCTGATTGATGATGATGATCAGCCTTGGTCTATCCGGTCCATCCACATTTGCATTGTATGTCTGCCTTGTCAATCTTTCATCTGTCATTCTTTCCTCATGTCCGAACCAGTGTAGCGTGCCCTTTCTCATTTAACTCTTTCTTTTAATCCCACAGCATTCAATCGTTGTATCTTACAGCTAGTAACTAGCATAAACTACAAGAAGTCTGGAAAACAAGAGACACTATAAAAAAATCAACCCAGATTTTTAATAAAACCGAGAGCTATAAATTTAGAGCCATAAAGAGGTGGTTAATGTCTTGAAGAATAATAAAAAAGTAATAAAAATCCTCGTCTTAATCCTTTCGACATTAACTTGAGTCGTGTAATATGAGTCGAATTGCACAAAACGTCATATTTAATTGGTGCATAAATATCACGAATATAAAAGTATCTTCACGCCCATATCCCCGAAGAGGTAGGCAGAATCACAACCAAGGCACCCACGACTAGCCGAAGATACTGAGTCCCACAATGTGACAGGTGGCAAGCCTATCGCCAACCGGGCACATATCCAATCCCGAGCAACGTTTTTCTTTTTATCAGAAAATTGGAAAACCCAATTTCCTTTTTTTTGTTGCCATACCAAGGACTTGAACCCAGGACCTCATGCATTCAAGTCCAACAACTGAACGAAGAGGCGAATATATTTAGTGATAAATGGTGATATTGAAAACTTTTAACTTAAATGTTACACTATTACAGAATATTTTACATATAAAATAACGTGAAGATATGTACTGTAAATGATTTAATAATGTTATATTTAATTAAATGCATATTTATGTTATGTGTATTTGTAATAATAAATTAAGTATAAGTAAAATGTTAAAATAAATTGATATGTATGATATAATAATTTCCCAATTGTTATAGTCTTATTTATTAATATATAAAATATAGTAAGAATAATGAATAATATGAAATGTATAATCGGTAATAATATTGTAAAATCTTTATATAGAACAAGTATTCTCTATATATCTTTATATACAACAAGCATTCGAAGAATCTTGTACAAAAATAAAGCATGCCATGCAAATGGCGGAAAATTTGTACTTTATACTATAACTCGTATTAAGACTAGATAAAACTTGTGTCCGAGCAAGAAATAAATGTATTTAATATTTTCCATTTTTTGGTAAAACTTCGAAATATAATTTTTTTAAACGAGGAAATACTTGTACTGTTTAACGTATCACTTATAATTAATTTACAAAACAGTACAAGTGTTTCTTCATTTAAAAATAAGAAATAAATGATTTATGATTATTAAAAATTGTTTTAAAACACACGAGTATTCTTGGCACGCAGCGACAGACGTACCTTAACGATATTATTACATTGTTACCGTGAGAAACCCCATTGAAATTGATAAAATCACCTTATGGAGATCCAGTATTGCGTGTAACTTTGTGCCATCCAGTCGTACACAATGTGGAAGGTCATATTCATAGTCAGCATTGTTACGGCTGCTCCAACTGATTTAAATATAGACTTTTCACCAATCAATCAATTCGCACTGAAGCTTCTTGATAATACATACGCGTTCCAGGAAAATTTCGGAAAGCAGAATATTGCTTTATCACCGCTATCAATATGGAGTATCTTCGCATTGTTCGCTGAAGGATCTGCTGGGGAAACGTTTTTAGAATTGATGAGAGAATTAAGATTGCCCAATGATGTTAGAGCTACTCAAGTGCTGCGTGGAGCAATTTCAAATTTAATGAAAACCAAGAACCAAGACGTCCAGCTAATTGGACAAGCAGCTATTTTTACGGACTGTACTTTACAAATTCATCCAGAATTCTGTCAGTCAGCCAATTATTACAGCACTGATGTATATTCTGTGGATACAAGTAATACAACGAAGCTTGCTGATGATATAAATTATTATGTATGTGTCGCTACTGAAGGAAAAATACGGGAAGTTGTGACTCCGAGTCTTTTAGAAAATTTAAGGATGATACTAGTGGATGTTTTATATTTTAAAGCGATTTGGACATATCCCTTTGACGTCACACATACCAGAGAAAAGCCTTTTTATAATTCACAAGGGAAAGTTATTGGATCAGTGAACATGATGTATAACAAAGCACCACATGTTCTCGGAGATTCAAATATAATTGGTGCGCAAGTTTTGGAAATGACGTATGGAAGAAGTGAACAATTCTCTATGCTTATATTACTTCCGTATGATGGGATGCCTTTGAGGACGTTGCTGAACAACTTAGCCACACAATCCTTAGACTGGATTATGGAATTTAGATCATCTGGAAGCTTACCAGAAGTTGATTGTTTCATTCCTCGATTTAGGATATCTGCTGAATTAGACTTGATACCGCCACTTCAGTACAGTGGCATTCAAAGGATTTTTGATGCTGAAAAAGCTGAGTTACCAGGTGTTTCAGATAGTCCCTTGTTTGTGTCAAAAACCATACAGAATGTTAACATAGAAGTGACAGAAGCGGGAACGGCTGCAGCGGCTTCAACGGTAGTGGGATTACAAGATAGGTTTTTAGGACAGCGGTTTGAAGCAAATAGAGAATTTGTGTATTTAATCATTGACAAACAAACCAATCTGATATTGCTATCCGGTGTATACACAGTACCGCAAGCTGTTTGAAGTGATTTTTTTTTAAATAAAATCTTACTGTGAAAATGTGATAGAAGTTTCACTTGTTACCGTTTGTGGTTTTTACGAGTTGGTATTCTTTCCAAATTTTATGCTAATGTAAGAAATGCGAAAGTATGTTTATGTTTGGAGAGTGACAAAGGCTACTTTTTATCGGAGATCTGAACGGTGTCCTACGGGACAACTAAGTATTTTTAAGCAAGCATATCCATTGGCATTAATCTCGTGTTACGCTTGTTAGTGCTCGGCTAATTTGTAAAACGTAGACCAACTATTTTCCAATCTGAAAGCACGTGATATATTTCTCTAATACCTCAACCATGAATTGTGGCAAGAGTTTTGCGGAAACTCACACAGTATGCTAGAAATGTTTGGATTAACATAACTTAAATATTCGACAATAGTAAATAACAGTTTTGAGTATATCGTGTTGGTAGGCTTATTTACCCAAGGGACTAAGTGGACACCACTAAACTATAATCTATATATAAAAATAAAAATCAATTGCTGTTAGTTAGTCTCGCTACAACTCGAGAACGGCTGAACCGATTTCGCTAATTTTGGTTTTGAATTATTTGAAGTCCAGGGAAGGTTTAAAAGATAAGAAAAAGAAAAAACTTCCGAGAAAACTAAGAAAAACAAAATTTTACTTTTTCCCATACAAATTGAACGGCTGGAACGAAGTTTGCCGGGACAGCTAGTATATTTACAAAATTTATACGTATAGGCCGCACCTATTTATACATGGACAAAATTTATCTGCTTTTTATCCTTTCCAGAAACATAAAAAAAATCATAACTGATATTAGTACCATGATGATATTAATTTCACTTGATATATAGTTTAATAACTAAAATAAAAATCAAAGTAAATTGTATACTCTCTATCCTCGGCATCTATTGTAACTCCATTTGTAATTATTTATTTAAGAATACAATTACATTTCACTAGTTTTATATAATCAAATATAATCAATCAATAGGAAATAAAGCTAGCGTTTTATTACATTTATTATCACGAATAGACTGGATTAATTAATGAACGTGGAGGAAGCTTGGCGGGCATGCAAGGTTCGTGACATTTGGCATTCTATACTCTCTGCCTACGGTGCAAGGAACTTATCGTGAAGATTTGTATATGTAATTGAGTTAGAAGGTTATTTAAACTTTGTATGAAAGATGAGTAAGATGCTATATTTTACAGTCACACCGTAGATTTTAAAAGCTTCCGTGTACTGAAGGCATCGAATTAATTACCTCGTCAAAATGTCTTGTTTGAACGCTGGCAAATTATATTTGCAGATTTGAGATTCAAGAACATATCATTTAACTCGCCCGACGATTAAACTTGTTAAATCTAGTACAGTCAGCACAGATAACTAGAATTAAATTTTATTTAAAAGGATTGAAAGGCAAAAAAGCTTCCAGTGCACTGGAAAGAATTAGACGTCGACTATACCTATATATTACGTAGCCTTAAACGAGATAGCCAGCAACCAGTCCCTCCTTACTAGAACATGAAAGTGGCGAGCACTGACGCTGTTTCTCCTAAGTAAGATAGCGATGTAAATCATGATGAGTCTTCGCTAATATCTACCACCTAGTTCTCGTCATGATGTTAGTCCTCTTAGAAATTGCTTGTTTAAAAACAGATGGCATATAATATTATAATTAGTCGTATCATGGCATTGACTGTACCTATAAGCTGTAAGAAACGAAATGAAAATTTATATTTGAAGAATGTGTCTGTTAAAAAGATGTAAGAAAATTATTTAGGCATTCCAACACAATCTATCACACCGTGGTGTGCAAACATTTTAACATTTATAAACAATTTCATAACAATTATTATATTAAAATTTACTGAGGCACAATCAGGGCACCCACGAATAGCCAAAGACACTAAAACTTGTATTCAAAAAGCATACTAGGCTAAGTAATGATGTAAGTGAACTAAGTATTGTTTATGTATTGGATGGCATGACGTAAGGAACGCATAGCTAAACGTCGTACTCATCCAAGTAAGCTTTTTGAATACGGGCATAAGTCCCAGAATGTGATAAGCGGCAAACCTAACGCCAACCCAGCACATATCCAATCCCGGGCAATGTTATTTTAAATATAAAATCGAAAATACTTACTTTCTACTTTTATTTTGTTGCCCGACCTAGATATCGGACCCGGGACCTCAAGAAGTCAAGTCTGACCTAAGACCGGTAGACCACAGAGGCAATCTACATTTTTTAGTTATAACAATGTAACATAAACATAATTGGAATACATTCAAAATTTTTTATATTTATTACAAGATTAATAATTAATAACAAACAATTTAAAATTAAAATAAATTGAACTCTATCTACCGTAAATTATAGGTAGAGTCATGTACTGAGAAACAGTTAAACTTTGCTTTAACATAGCTTTAGATTATACTAGAAATATTCAACAGAAGTAGGTTATAATGTTTTTAGCTATTTCATAGCAAATAAACCCTGACATAGGTACGAGGTGATAGCTACCAATAAACGATGGTATATCTGTTATTGACCTGTTTCGTACTTGCTTCTATCCAACCTGATTGCACCATTTGCCTAATGGCCATAGGAGAGCGACTGGCCTACTATATTCATGATGTCTGTAGGGCATAGGCCACGGTTCTCTATTACCATCTGAAGAGCCACCTACTTGTCGCCTGTCTTATCACATAAAGAAATAAATGTTACAATATTTTGACTTGGCTCCTGTTGGTATTTCTAGAATGTAATATTTATAGAATACTCGTATAGTACGGAATATTAAAAAGTTAATTCGAAACTTGAATAAAATATGTATAAATTATATTACGGGAGTAGACATACCACACGCATACCTCGCTATATCGTACACGAGGGCGCGCAGGGAGCCCCTGGCGTGGCATGCAGAGGCAGGGGTGGGAGACCACATTGAAGCCGTAGAAGAAGAACCTAGCATCACCTGTCCCTGGGAAGGCAACGTCCGACCGGTCCTACGAGGGTGGCTGCAGGTGCGGATCGGGTCGCTGATGTTCCGACTTGCTGCTCTCACCCGAGAGCGTCGGCTATCCGGGAGCTTTTTCTGCTCCTCTTGCCTATCCATTCTTTAGTTTTGTATTTCATCTGTTTTTACATATTACATTAATTGCACTTTATGATTTCCAGTGCATTTCTTTACCAATAGGTGGTGCTACTAGCGTATTTTTTAGTGATATTGGAAGGCAAACTAGCAGACGGATTTCCATATGGTAAGAAATACACGCCGCCTAGAGACACCAAAGGCCGCAATGGTGCGATGCCAACCTGAGGCCGGGATGTTAAGTCTTGAGCAAAAGTAAGTTTACCGGCTACCTTACCCTCCAAATCGGAAACGCAAACTGCAAGCATAGATAGTTAGTTCAAAAGGATTCATATCCAGTACATTTATTTATATATTTTATCCTTTATGTTTTTTATTTAGTATTTTACAATCTAAAACTGGTTTGTAGTTTTACCATTTAGCAATTACCAAGCTTGTTACCGGGATCATTGTCTCAGTTTTTGAATACAAAAACTTATTTTACAAACATATTAAGTCATAAAAAATATACAATGTGTGGGAAACTGTATGTTTGAAGCCATGAAAAATTTATGATTATTTATAATTACTGTCAATACAAATTCCTTCCAACGTTTTTATTTTTAATGATGAAATTGATGTATAGGTAAGTGGACTGCCTGGAAGTAGTCAGTAGTCACTAATGCCCTTGGACAACTGCAACACAAGGAAATCTGTTGTTTTTTTATGTATTTCAAATTCTCAAAATTTATTACAAGTAATCGCCTCTGTGGTCTAACAATCCAGGTGTTGGATTGGACATCATGAGATCCTGAATTCGAATCTCAGGTCGGGCAACAAAAAGGAAAGTGATTTTTCCAATTTTTAATAAAAAATTTGCTAGGAATTGTATGTGTGCCCAGTTGGTGGTAGACTTGCCACCTATCATACTGTAGGATTTAGTGTCTTTGGATATTCGTGGGTGCCCTGGCGGCTGCTCCTGTCTATCTCTTCGGGGATATGGACGTAAAGATACTTACTGTTTACTTACTTTTACAACTTTTTTACTTGCTACATAAAGGCTAAAGTTGCCTATGCTAGTTAGTTAAAAGTTGCAAAGTTAGTTATTTGACATGAACTAATAACTCTTTGATGAACTTTTAACCGAGTTTGAATAATGAAGGAGGTTATAGGTAAATTTAATTCCTATAACTTTTATGTATGTAATTCGATTTCTCCGCCATTCTTGATCTAATTTCAAAAAAATCAACTTCAAAAAAAGAGCGCCACCTATTTACACCATA
This sequence comes from Calephelis nemesis, assembly GCA_002245505.1. Classification (NCBI taxonomy): domain Eukaryota; kingdom Metazoa; phylum Arthropoda; class Insecta; order Lepidoptera; family Riodinidae; genus Calephelis; species Calephelis nemesis. Next base: position 21,219 of record NJDD01005585.1, read on the forward strand.
TCTGATAATGGAATCCCAGAAATACGGGAAAAATACTATTTTTTGTGTATGTGATGTAGATGACTTAGATATTGAAATCAATGGGAGTGTTTGAATTTTTGCTGCGCTTAAATTAGTAATAGGAAGGAAAACAGCAAACGGATTCTCTATGCCTTGTGACCATATTGGTCCAGGCTCCTTTGCAGAATAGACCATCTGTCTTCCTGCGAGCCTCGTAAAAGCCTCGAGCTCGTAAAAGGCGAACAGAGGCTTACCGTCTACAACACCGTGACACCCTACTACCTGGTAGAGTTTCCGGATTGGATACCGGA